>JAPYZR010003837.1:0-13398 GCA_030522945.1 Trichopria nigra
GGACCTAAATGAGTCCTGTTGCAAAACACACGTACGATTCTTTAAAGTTTTTCTACGTCGGAGACGAACATTTTTACGGGAGAATAAAACGTATACGCAACTACGATGTAAGTCAGTGGTGGATTGTTTAAATAGTGGTAACGGGCTAAGAACTTGATTGCTTCTAATTGTTACGAAACGGAATTAGCGTGTTAACTGTACTGCGGAAGAACATTAGAAAAAAAAAATGAACGTGAAAATAATATTGTTTTGGTGCGAAAGGAGTAATTACTTCTTCGCTAGGAGTAATTCTTCGTGAACCTGTTTGCTCGCATGCTCTTCATTCATTTTATTGTTCTAATTGATTTGTGCAAGAAATAATTTGTCAAGTTTGAGTTAAAAATATTTTTATTTCCTTAAAGAAAAAGAAAAACCAGAAAAGTAATGAATAGCTTCTCATTTTTGCCCTGTCTTTCATGTATGTTTGAAACGTATTTATCCCTTACTGATGACTTTTAATGGAATGTTGTTTTTACTAATAACTTCTTCTGCTACCTGTGATGGCTTCCTTACGTGTAAACTCGTATGTAGTTACTGATGAAGGTGTGCAGTTACTACTTCAAGTTGTCACGATATAGAGCCATGGAAAACTACCTGCCGACATTGAGTAGCAATCACGGGCGATAACTTGTTAATCTCGTTTCATTTGAGGTTGTTTACTCTGCACTGAAACTACCATACGATTACACTGCAATAAATTAATTTAAAACTATTTTATCATTGCAGAAGTTAAAGGGTTTTACATGTAGTATAAAAAGAACATGATTGGCACTTACAAATGTACGCAAATTACGTTTAATTGCAGGAAAGTGAAGTAACGATTCCATTTAATAATTTTCAGTGCGTTATTATAAACTACCATAAAGATTATATAGCGTTTTACTTAAACAAATGTGCAGACGAGAGCAGGTATGTGTTTAAATTTGTGCGAGTTTATGCGTCGAGTAAAGCAGAAATACGAAAGGATTAAGAACGAGCTTTATTGAAAAATATGTATCCGGAAAAATTCAAAGAAGAATTATAAGAAGAAGGAAAAAAATGGTGGAACGAAACAGTGATACTAATCGCGTTTTTATTGCGGTAAATGGAAAAGTGATCGCATCATTGTAATAAAATAGTACGTTTTAAATGTTGATTTACAACGTCAGTTATGTGGTCTTTATTGCGAAGAGTTTCGTCATTTTTTCATTACTTCTCCTTACAGAAAAGCGTCGCCGATTGCCGGTAGCGAAACAAGTAATTGTTTCTAATGAATTCGTGTATTTTAATTACTCATTCTTTACATTTCCTTACGATTAAATTGTTATTATATTGATGATGTAAGAGAATTTAAGGGGATTCTTATTTAGATATTTCAGATGATTGAATGATTATTGTGAAGTATGTCATGCTTACAAATAAGGTCAATTTTTTCGATTTGCCGTCGATGATCGGAAGCCAATACAAAATTGGCGATAATCTTTCAGAGACAATTTCAGAATGATACAAAAAAAAAACTACTGATATAACAAACATTTATTGTTTTTTTGGAAATTGAACTATTCAAATTGAATTTAATTCAGATGGAGATGCACCAAATTCAGATCTACGACAATTATTTTTGTTCTGCTTTAATTTATAATCATATATGATGCGCTATAGATCCGGTTCACATCAGGCTATTTTTTCAGGAAGATATTTCGATCAGGAGTACTTTAAAAAAAATTATTTTATACGATTGTGTTGTAATCTTTGCTGACTTTTCGTAATCAGGCAGGATATGGTAGGGAAAAAATAAATTTCTTTTTCGATTTCAAGGCTATTCTGTGATCCTTTTACCGAAACTTCTCGTATACCTGTGTAAGAAATTTCGAATTTACAAAAACATCGTGCTGAGAAAATTTTCAGATGATAGACAATAATCGCGTAGTGACTCCGTGTATCTGCGGATATGAGTTGTCGACACGACAGCTCGCCAGACCGTCACTGATTCGCAATTACTGGAAAGATGCAAAAATATAATTCTCTACTTTTGTCAATTTGCCTGGTAGATGCCGAGATTGTAGGCAAATCTGATGTAGTCTACGTAAGTAAAGAATGAGATTGAGTGAAAGAGGGAGAAAGAGGGAGAAAGAGAGAAAGAGATATAAGAGACCGGATGTCGTTCCCTCTCACTTCGTTTCCTCCCGAGCAGGAGCCGCGGCAGACAGTGAGGACATTGTCTGACATGCGCGATGTCAAGGTCCGAGGACTCGTTATTAGCACGACGCGAATTATCCCGAGAGAAGTATATACATACGCGTATATGTACTCGTATCACGAACAAGTCATGTCTTCGTCCTTTTCTTTGCCGCATGTGAGCGCACATCGTCACGCCTGATGCTCTTAGCTATTTCTGTATACATATATATCTTTTAAATTCCAGAAAATGTTATTGTTTTGAGGAGTCGAGTACATGCACTATTCGTTATGACGCTTTAATGATTTTATAAGCGAAAACGGTACGCGTATACGAGGAAGAGCGCGATTTTAGGATAATGACGTCTCGTCTCGTCGCGACGGTACAGGTCGCTGTTGGGGTCGCGATATAAAAATCTCACAGGCACACGAACGAGTAACGAGCGATCTAGGTACGTTTCTAGACTTGAGAAGTATGAATAATATTCTGGGAATTCGGCTAATTGGGGATTCGCCTTCCGGAATTATCTCGCGAACGAGTGGCTTATTCGGAACTGGAGTAAAGTGTCTAATTGCAACGAGGGTACCTAGCTCTGAATATGTGAGTAACGTTAGGAAAGAAAATTGATTGATAAGATGAGACTCGTTGTACAGTTCTACACCATCGAGAAACATTTTTCTGTATTAAAACCTAGAAAGAGAGAGAATCGGGATATGTGTTTAAACATACATATATTGTATTTGCACGTGAATCTCCAGAGGCCTGATGAGATCCTTTCATTAGAGTCTATCCAGATACTAATTAGGACGTCTTATCGCCACGATTTAGCGACTTTCAGAGAGGACTATGAACAGTTTTGTGGTAGAAATGCAGTTTCTTCTTCGATTGACATTAGAGAATCTGGTGTTGACATCCTGCCTTATTGTTGTAAGACGGTTAAATAATTTTGTCAGGCTATTCGCCCTAATATGGCATAATTCATCTAGATGCCGCAACGACAAGAGTCACGTACAATCGTACATTAAATAACATAATACATTTTTGAAGAAGGCCATCATCATGGCCGGAAAGTCGAACTAGTATTTTTTATTGTCTACTATTTTAGTATTGGTACAAGACCGACTAAATGTTATTTTCTAAATTTTTGTAAAATCCAGAGATGTTTTTCCATCTCATTTGCAGAATGTAGTGATTCCGCGTTTATTTTTCTATATGATAAGAGATTACAATCACAAATAGAAATAATTTCAAACATCTTTTTTAATGTTTTGCAGTAAAAAGTGATAAATGCTGAACGATAACGTTTCGAATGTAATAGTTGGAACCAGCATCTAGCACATACATATGAGTGATAGCTCAATTTATTCGATTTTATATTCGTAATGCATTCGTTATTTAGAATTAATAATTTCTAATATGGCATCAATTTCATAAGGAATAAATGAAATTGCGTCTCTTTTTATCTAAAATAGCCACGTATATGTAACGTTCACATTGTTATTTTATATATTTCATCGACTAAATAACTTTTGCTCTGTTCAGAAAATAAATAAGTTACACGGCGTTAACGAAGCAGGATAAATTAAAACAAGTTTTAACTAAGTTACACCTGCAGTTTAATTTCAAACGAATGTAGCAAGCTTACGCGTATATCAATACACTTCATATATTTCAAATTGATTACTTTCAAGTATAATAGAAACACAATGATCACACCAAATTTCATAATGTTTGGATAAATATAATGCGTGTAATTGTAATCTGCTAAGAAGATAAAGTCAGGTTTTAATTATGACTACAACAATCAAAATCAAGATGTGCTCAAATTCGGCAGGATCGAAACGACTTTAATTCGTACCTGATCAAATTAAGGTAACAGTTAGATCTAAATTTATCTTACGATTTTAATATGTCTATCATTGTATCTGAACACATCAATACATTTAATAAATAAAAAGTAAACATATAGGTTTCTAAACAGTCAGCAAGATATTAATTTCAATAAACTTTTCTTGCATTACAAAATATGCATTCCTTTGAATGTTAATATGGAAATATGTATATAAATTAATTTTTATATTAAGTGGAATTATGTAATGAAGAATTACAATTAAAATAAGAAAAATAATTATCACGTATGCATTTTCTGTCATGTCATAAATAATATTTATAAATTTTAGTGAATATCCTTATTACGGCGTTATTTTAAAGGCAAATTGTAATAATATTCATAATTATTATTTGTAGTGATAATTCTAATAATTGTAATCAAAATAAATTATCGCTATAAATTATCCATCTTAGTCCAAGAAATTAATTTCCACATAGTGCAACAAACATCCTTAGAGTCTTCTCTTTGAAATGATGTTAATTTCTTCTCACTTTTATATTTCTCATGACTATATTATTTTAAACTACGCCATAAATTCAATCATGTACAGTTTAGTTTTGAAGTGGAACGTGAAATTTATAATCATTTATTATCAACAGTTTATTTAAATGTATTTTGTCATCAAAAGAAAAAAGTAAAATCATTGTTAATAATAACCCGTATTTATTTAAAGTGTTGCGTGAATTATACTTGCCTTTTTTATACCGGTGACAACTTCTATAAGTATAACCAACTTCCTTATGACGTAGTTTTCAAGTTAAAATATTCATTGGACGAGCATTTCTACAGAATAATGATGCAAAATTGCAAAATTGTCGATTTTCTCGAATCAACGATAAAACTATATAAAAACCATTACGAATGTGCTAATGTTACATCCTGACGTTGAAATGCAAGGCGTAATGTAAGTCGTTATCGAAAGTATCATGTATAGTAATCATGGTTATTAGTACAATATAGATACAATATGAAAAGGGATTAAATGTAATCCAAGAATTTGGTACAGCAGTTTTCATGATTCAAAATGTACAACACAATTTTATTATCACATATATATCAATAATTGAAGTCAATTCTTAATGGCAAATAATGTAGAGATACTTTCTACTTGTGAATGAGAAATTGTATCGTGATTTCTTATATATTACAATAATTGTAATATTTGGTAAAAAGTATTTTTTTTTCGAAATGGCAATAATAGTTTCTGAAGATAACAAAATAATTTCTTAGTGTAAAATTCCATTGAAAATTGACAATGGAAAACGTAAAGATGTAAATCGTAACATCAGAAAATGATACCATTGCATTGATAACAATAAATAATAACAATGTTGATAAACTTAACTTCAAATATTATATTCATCAACAGCAATGTCAAAAAATGAACAAATATTTTCTATATGGTAATGGGAGATTGTGCATTTTCATGATTTATTGAAAAAGTTGGCATGGGTGGTGTTCAGTACGCATTTTTCATGCGTGGGGAGCCCAATCTCGAAACCGGCCAAAGACATATAAGTGATGTGAGATGTACTCCTAGACTGGAATGATTTGTCGAGTGCACCGTGGACACCGTTAGCTGGGGGACGAAGGAACGAGTCCGCCACGCAGAGATCAGCGATGTACCGGTAGTCGATGAGGAACTTTAATCGAGCCATTTTACAAGCGCCCGCAGCTAGATCGCAATCAAACGACATTTCCGGCCGTGAATGCATAATTGCTAACCCTATGCTCCATCATAATTCAACTTTTAAAAACTGACATAAACTTTGCTCATTGTTTTTAAAAATATTTTCGCGTTATTTTCCATTAGAAGGAATGTTGATTAAATGTATAACATGGCAATAAATCTTGAAGTTATGGTATAGCCTAATTTGAATTTTTATGCATTTTTCTATTTTATCATGTGATTCATATATTTGATTAACTTTGTTTTTTGTAATTTTTATCATCGTCGTCCTTGCCGCCCTATTATCTTCATCAATCACAGTGATCGTTATCGCATTCATTAATATCATCACCATCATCATCGTCGTCATCATCATCGTCGTCGTGACTCTAGTCACATTGTTATTGTCATTATATTTTCTTTGATCTCTAACGCGACATTATCAATCACTTTATTTTCCCGAACATAGCATATAGCAGTGATTTTTCATTTGTCCCCGACTATTTATCGATAAAGATGAATGTCTTCCTTATCGCCCCTTGTAAAATTGCTTCGTTAGCATATATCTTACTCGCCATGCTCCACTTTCCTTCTGGCCGAACAGCCTGGGAATCATCTCGCGATTTACCTATTTGTTCGCTTATCGTAGACTTATCACTTATCGGCAGGTTCTTATCGATACATCGAGAGCTCGGATGGGCGTTTATTTTTAGAAAATAATGTACTGCCTGTACTGCGGAATGCTTGCTTGCCTTACGGAAATGAAGTTGCTTTTATCGCTTGTAGAGACTGCAGAAGAGATCTGGTTTTATCCTATACTTGATGGGGTCACGTGTACGGATGATATGCACCACCAATCTGTGCTCTTATTTCTTTTCTATATATAAAATCACTTTTTGCATAAATGAAATGTGTGAAAATGCAGATAGTTTCCGCAATGTACCATTTTCCTGGAAACAAAAAAACATTATTTTTTGACGAAAAATGAAAGGTAAAAGATCAAACCGGTAGTGTAGATCAGAATCAAAAGATGCTGTAACGCATTCAATATGTCAAATAATTATACTTCATGTAAATATAATCTAATTAATTACTTTTTATGTTTATATAGAGTTACATGAATTTATTTTGTCGTATTTCTTTAGAATCTGTATTTTAATTAATTATATTTACCGTGCTGGAATTCTTTGACTATAGAAACCTACGAGTTCATTTTATACGAAATAAAATATTAAACAATTAATAAGAGTAAGACTAATAAAGAGTTTTGTTATTGATATTTTAAATCAGGAATTATCCCTTTATTTCGAGATTCCTGGATGACATCTGTCTTCGTCGGCTGTCTTTATGTCCGATACTTTCTCCGATACTGGCCTCCGTTCACGATGCGCATAAATGTTGATACACAGGCGTGACCATTCGTTTATCGGCTCCCATTTTCCGCCTGTCCGATTCATTCATTCATTCATTAAACTCGAAAATATTTATCGCATTCTCAGTCATTCTCAGTCATTTGCTGAAGATGTCTGGAGATATCACCCCTATCTTGTGCACCGTAGTAGCGTTTGTGAATTTATTGAATAAATCTCAATGTCAGTCGGATTTCCTGCTTAAGGGGGATTCGCCTTTTTTCTATTTATACCTACGCTTTTTGACGGTGTATATTATGATCTTTCGGGTGAACGAGGGAATTGTATTGAAAAGAGAAAAAATAAATTTAATATGAAATATTAATATTTCGATGCGATCATTATATTATTAACAATTGTCGTATGAATATCGGCGTTGATTGTAAACAATTAAAAAATTAATCGATAGCATTCTGTATTTTATAAAAATATAAATCGTGTTTCTGGTAGTAAATTTGTTAATTGTATGAAATTGAATGTCTAATAATCATTAAAAACAAAACAAAAAAAATGATAACAAATGAAAAATATAATATTACTAAGGAAAAATTTCTTTTTAATTTTCGATTTTGATTTTTCCGCGATCTAACGTTCTTGTCGTTATTTGTCAAAATTAATTTATTTCTATATTTTTTCTAAACCATTTAGTAAGATAATAGCAATATATCTATTTTTATCATTTTGTAAGTAAGTAGTTTTTTTTTTTAAGTTTAAGAAGAAACTTTTTAACATTGAATTTTCGATTTCATGCGCTTTTATTGTAATAAACTTAATTAAAAAATTATCGATTCCCCTCTTTCATATTTCCACAATTCATTTTTCTACAAAATTTCGTGAGAAAAAAATTCACAAAATTTAACTGCCTAGCGGCTACAATGCCGTCTGGGCATTATCGGCTCATTGGTGATTCATCCGTTCAAAAATGCAGGTATCGAATGGAGAAAGATTTGAGAGCGGATGTATGATCATGACATCACAAAACAGGTTTTTAAAGAAGACCCGACCGAAAAATTACGGTATCCTGCATCCCAAACCTTAATCTTTTTTTTTCCTTTTTTTTACCACCGCGATTCTACTCAGTGATTCAGTCGACAATCACTGTTCGCTTTTCCGGTGTTATATTTAATTTTTTAGTCATAAAAGGAGATATGCACTTTTATGCAAGCAATGGTTCGTGGCGACCGACGAAAAGCGTTAATTGAAGGCACGTTGTAATAATAATGATTTAGCGGTACCCAATGCCTTTTAGGTTGATTTCAGAAGCCATGGACCTGGACGAGTTTTATGATAATGTGATGTCATATTCCCCGGGAAGACTGATATTTTATTAACAAAATACAAACAGACGTAATGTGGGTCGAGTTATTCACAGTGTATTTTTGTGACTGGAAAATTACATTAGCTTAACTATACTTGATATGAAATCTTTTTGTATTTGTCACTTTTCCTTAATTTTCTGTTATTTTTTCCTCTACATTTCAGACAGAAAATTGAAAAAATATTTTGAATGTTATTTTAACTATACAGAAAATTATATTTTATATGACATTTCCATAATGAACTCTTTAATTGAAACTTCTCTTTAAAAGTGTATTACAAAAACTGTATGACGAACAAATTTTCAATTACTTTTATTATTCTTTTATTAACCTCCTTTTAAAGAAATTATTGTTTGGCGTATTTTACATTCCGGAGTGATATTGTTAATCAGGATCATCAAATATGGGTACTCCGCGAATAGAGAGCAAATATTGTTTTTTTTTATTTTTCTTAAGATACTATTTTTTCGCGGTTTTCGTTATTTTCACTCACTCGGGATAAGTTACGTCATACGATTCTTGAAACTTGGGGAATTTGGGATCCTCGGTCGTTGCTGTATGCTATATACTATGCTGGGCATTTCAGTATTCTTGCGTAAACGGGTTATTAGTAGCCTTCGAGCCACCAAATAGAATCAATCATCTTCGGAAATCGTCTTTTATCAGAATATTTACTCATTTTTCAAAATATATAAGCGTTTAAAGAAATCTGTACGCAAGTACTTTTCGGTGCATTATTGTGAAGCTTCATGCGAGATGCAAATCACGACCGCGTTTTGAGCCCTATGGATGATATTGAATGCGTAAGCATGACGAGCTCGAAATTGAACACAGATCCGATCTAATCAAAATGCGGACTACCGCGTATCCCGTCCGAACTCAATAGGCGGTTTGAATTTTGAATATTGAATTCGATTACCGCTGTTGTCAAAATGTCAAATTTATGATGTATTGATCATCACCCATAAGTTTAAGGTTACTGCGTTTGACGGCACCTGATGGTAGGTCAAGGATTACGCTCGAAAAAGTATCTTCTTTAATTGGTTTTTCGTATTTCTTATTGTGACGCTCGTGTATTAAATTTATATGTAAATTTGTACAGATTCACGAATCATTTAGTTTTCTGACCTCATGTTAGTGGAATTGGTCATATTTATTTTTAGAAACACGCTATAGAAATATACAGGATATTGTGACATATTTTGTTTTAAATTTCTAAATTTTGACGCTCACAAAATTTATTGTTAAATTGAAATATCAACGTAGTTTAAAAATATATTTTTACTTGTCAAAATTTTGTTCAAAAGTTAACAAAAATATATTTTTAGATAAAATAATATATTTTTTTTTAATTTAAGGGAAGCAATCTTTGAGCAGCATGTTGGTATTTCTGATTAAAACTAAATGCTAATGCTTATACTCAACACGAATGAACATTTTTTAAATTTATATCTTTTAAAGAAATTGAATGAAGTAATAATAAATCAAGCATGATAGAATAATCGCAGTGTTTAATCACCAACACTCTCTCAATTGCGATTGATGATTACACTGGTAGATGAGAGACCGATCCCTGAAACGCACATGTGCTTTGGTCCCGAATGTCCTTTAGTTAACACATCAGCTACAATCTGATTTGTAGGCAGATAAGCGAGTTTAGTAGGATGATCTTGCAATGCTTGGCACCTAAAGTGATACTTTACATCTATGGGTTTCAACCTAGAGTGAAACAGATGACTTTTGTCAGCTTTTCGGCTCCCTGATGGTTATCGTTGTGCATTTCATTACTGGACAAACTTTAAAATCCAAGCTCCCGCAAGAAGTTTAAAAATCAAATGTCTTCCTTGGTTGCATCCGAGATTGCCATGTTTTCGGCCTCAGACGAAGAGAGAGCAAATTTTCTCTGTTTTCGAGATTCCCATGAGCCATCTCTACCTCCGAGAGTGAACGCTGATCAACTATATGATCGACGGTGAAGTTTGCAATTCGCCCAATCAGCATTCACATAACCCTTCAATGTTTGAGGATTCCTTCTATGAATTAGTTCAAAGTCCGAAATTCCCTTGAGATATCGGAGCACTCGCTTGGCGGTGAATCAGTGCTCCTGCTTTGGAGACACGGGGAACTGGCTGAGGAAACTGACAGGAAAATCGTCACGTCCTTTTTCGTCGGGTAATTCGGTTAAAAGATTTTGGCCTGTTTGATCGGTGAATTTATTCGGATCGTTTTCTGTGATGAGCAGTTTTTGAATCATCTCTTCCAGAAGATCAGGCATTTCCATGTAGATTTCTATGTCAATATCACCATTCAAGTGTGGCGTTTCAACATCCAATTGCGTTATCTTTGAATTGCTAGCAGCTAATGCAATCAATAGCCTGAGCGTACCGTGACGTGCGACAGATGCAAACATTTCGAAATAATCCACCACCACATCATCCTCGGTCACTTGTAGTGTGACTATTTCCACTTCACGAAAAATTTGCGAATCCTCCGTCTCCGTGCAATCAACAAACTTAACATAACATTTCACTCGAACTTATTTTCTCTTCGGGAATCCAAACACGGTAAGCCTTCAAGGTTTTGGAGTAACCAACATCAAAAACACCTTCGATTTCATGGACCTGAAATTTATCTTTGTTTGGTGACTTTTCCAAAATGTAGGCTCGAAATCCAAATTTTCTTAGATGCGCAAGACTTGGCCGCAAACCTGTCCACATCTCGAATGGAGTTCTAGCGCCAAGAACCATTGAAACACAATGATTCTTCACGTAATTTGCGGCGGCGACTACTGCCTCACCCCAATAAAGGCCTTCGGCAAACCCGATTATAGCAACATGTATCTTGCTCTCTTTGCCAGAGTCCTGTACATCCTCTTCACAACTCTATTTTGCTGAGGCTTGTAAGGGACTGTCATTCAATGCCACAATTTCTCAAAATGTGATCCATCTCAGCATTACAAAATTCTTTCCCACTGTAAGTTTGAAGTGTTTTAATTTTAGCACCCATCTGAGTTTCGACTAGATTCTTAGAAGCGAGAAACTTCGTTGAGACTTCGGACTTATCTCAGATAAGGTAGATTTCTGTCCATCAACTGTAGTCGTCGATGAACGTCAAGAAATATCAAGCGCCTCCAGAACTTTAAGTTCGCATTGCACCGCATATGTCAGATGAACGATCTCCAACACGGGGGATGACCTGTCTCGATCCTTTGGAAACAGAGAACTTGCAAAGTTGTCTGCCAAAGCATCAAGGCCATATGATAAGCATCATGATAAGCCGCATTATGAGAATTACTTAGGTTGAATAGATCACCTACTGGATCAGCTAGTAATTTCACACTTCAGCGACTGTCTTTTATAGTCACTGCGTGTTTCTTCGTAAACAATAAACACTGTGATGGCTGTCTACTATCTTGGAAACCGGTAAAAGATTCGTACGCAGATTAGGTATGTACAGATTGTTTTGAAATTTCACGAGCTTGTTATGTTCGCCGTTGGTGGTCCTATGCATACATCGCCTTTGGCGTTCACTCGCGTTGTCATGTAGCTTAGGAAGCGACGCGTGCGTCTACTTCCTCTGCTACTATTGGTATCGGTCATTCACCGCAAGCACATGTCCACGTTCCATTCTTCGTCAAACGCGCTTCTACTTGGATATTCCAAGTGTCATAATTTTTTTTCGATAATGTTTCTATTCGCGGCAAAGTGCGTCGTTCGACTATTGCGCGAGTTCACTTTATTCTTGGGTGCGGATTTCTTTCCTTGCGTATTATTCGCATTGTCCAGTCCTGGTCCCATAACCTGTTAGAGTAATCGCAGGGCTACGAATAATCACACGAGATGAACTCACTCAAGAACTTTATTTTATATACGAAAAATATAAATCCGCTCTGACGAAAGTAGGTGCGCGCGACATAAACAGCGGTGACTAACTGAAAAGTATTCCACATCGTGCACAATATAAACAAAAGAGTATAAGGCGACCGAAACCCCAAATCCCCAATGAAGTCGTTAATTTTAGAGGATAAGTTCATGTGCGCATGCGTACTGGGCAAAACGTGACGATTCTAGCATGGCGCTGTCTAGCTGCTAGCATGGGAGTAGTGACATGGCAATTTCCATTTCTACCAGGGACAATTTTTAATAAGATTTTTTTATTGTAAATAAATATTAGATCTTGAAAATATAGACCTATATTGATAATGCCAAAGAACTTTTATAAAAGTTATAGAGGCGCATGATAAATAAATTAAGTATTGTAATCTAGTAAGAAATATTGAAACGAAAAATCTAACTGACATAGTATTTTGATACAGCATATTGCTATTTTTAAATTCGCTAAACATTTTTCAGTATCAGAAACGATATAAAAGAACGTTTCATTACATCCACGTAACGTGCCAATTTTATGCTTAGAATATTTTACAAATGATTTTTTATAACAAAAAGAAAGTATGAAAGTCATACCATATTAATAAAAATCGTAATGCTTGTTTTCCTCTCAATATCAAGTGATCACTGATTTAAGAATTTACCATAAGTAGCATAAGAAAGCTGGCTATTTATACAAATCGCTACGCGATTTCACTTTTGACTTATCACGCCAAATAGCGCTTAGTTTGTACTCTTGCACAACGCAGAAGAAATGATTTACATGAAACGTCACATTCGCAAACGGTTCCTAGAAACTCGCGTCATAGTGGTTTTGAAAACTTGCAGGAACATGGAGTTCTTAAAGTATCCAAGATTATATTGTAACCTCTTTGCGAGAAGTGGGAAATTTTGTTGAGCAAACTGAAGCGTTTCAGATGTCATTCTTAAGGGGGACAATACACCCAGAAGCGTAAAAAAAATGACTTTTTCATGATTTTTTTTTTGGCGGAACAATTTAACTTTTGGATGCGAGATTTTTGT
>JAPYZR010003838.1:0-14076 GCA_030522945.1 Trichopria nigra
CTTCTATAATTGGATTGAATCTGAATATGGGAAGGAGACTTTAATACTGCTTAAGGATTGGAAAATAAATAACATGAAATTTGTTTTTCCTTTACTAAATGTAGTATATACTACAAACGAATTAATAATAAATAAGTTTAGTATGCATTTCATCGCTTTAATTTTAAAAATCGCTGTGGCTTCATGCTACGGAAGGGAGGTTTTGATATATTTTGTAATGCATCACGTCATCGGTCATTCGTTGGTCATAAATACTTTGTCAGCTTTTACAAACCCGTGTAATATTACTCTCATTAGTGTGATGGGTACGAGACACTGAGCGTCATTTCGGACCCGTCTAAACCGTCAAAGATTTCGCCGAATGGACGAAGTATTAATCCTTTAATGTCGGTCTATAACTCCAACTGACGTTAGTAAAATTGAAGCAAATAGTAAAATTGAAAATAAGAAAATGACGGGTGCAGTCGACGGTTATTTACAGAATCTTATTATACCTAAAACCGTCGCGATAAGGACGAGAATATATTTGTATTACCGCCCGTGCAATAAATCATTATTCCTGAAAGAAAACTGCGTCCCGACTTTGCATCAGTGGAATTTTCCACAGTTTTGTTTAAAACAGAAGCCCGTCATGATCGATGATTATTAATTATTAATTTACATAAGTTTAAAAAATGAACTTCTATAATTGGATTGAATCTGAATATGGGAAGGAGACTTTAATACTGCTTAAGGATTGGAAAATAAATAACATGAAATTTGTTTTTCCTTTTTACTAAACATGTGCCTTCTAACTTTTTTACACATTCGACTGAATTTTATTCACTGATTTATCCTTATAATAACCATCAATAATTATTTAGTCAAGAAATTCAAGAAAAATCTTACGAACTGAGAAAAATTATTTTATAAAAATAATGCAAATGTCGTTAATATCCGTGTTTCGAAAAATCAAATTTCCCAGAAATTTATTTTCCACATTTGAACTTTCAAACATAAATAATAACAAGAAAAGTCAATTAGTATATATTCGTTTCTTTCGTTTAATTTTCAAAATATCCTGTATAATTCATAAACTTTTCAGTTTTAGTTACACTTTCGGTTCAGTCTTTTAAATGTTGATTCCTCGTTTTTCAAAAGAATTAATTTTTTAGGTTTATTACTTTTTGAATATTTTTTCCATCATCTTACTTAATACGTGTGTATTAAAAAACATTTTTACCTATTATTTTTATAGTTTTGTACTTTTTTTTTTAAATTATTTTTACAATCTTTAAGCCTTTTTATAGAATATAAACTTATCTTACTTATCAACAATTATAATAAGGTAAGATGTTATGTTAATATTCAACTTCAATTTTGATTGAAAAGTTACGGACTTTCATTTTTGTAAAATTTATAACATTTTTCATGCAATTGCGTTAATTGTAATTCAACATCTTACACATCATCATCTGAACAATTTAATTATTTTTCTTCGATTATTTTTTAACCGAATAAAATCTGAAGTGGGCCTTAATCTTAATATTTTTTTTTATGTACCTTGTCATTCTGAATAATTAGAAAAATGTTAAAGATTTTTTTCACTTACGAAAACATAACCAGAAAAGACAAATTTTTTAAATTATATTGGATATCGTTTAACGAATACATTTACTACAATTATCAATTGTTTTTACATATGCTATTGCATATATGCATGAACTTGTAATAACGTGAATCAATCGCCTTTAAGGAACAGTCGCCATTTTGCAATAAGTTACAATTTTTTACCTATTAATTAATCGCGAATACCGATCACTGGTTAATTTTCACGTATATTGTATCTCTTTTATTTATAATTGCATTGTGTAACATTATGTTGCATTTTTATATAATTGTATAAAAATATATATATATATATATATATATATATATACATATATATATACTGTTTTTTCTAAAAATATATTTTGAATGCAATCTCATGTATAATGGGACGGGATAACCTAATATTGTTTGACCGTTTCCGTTGTTTTTCCAAAATCCGCAGTGCCGTCTCGATTTCTGTGGTGATTTACAACGTGCTATTTACAACGCGTAAAGTAAGCGCATACCTGAAAAGTTCTAATAATCCCCTGTCTATCATTATCTCCGCCACCAAGACATTTACTACTAAAATAACGATTACCGCCGAAAAATCAGTACAACCGACCTAATCGCCTACAGACTGATATGAATCAAGCTGCCCCAGTGTTTAAAAGTAAAGTAAAGTTTCTTCCATTCATCCATATAGCATTTCTTCCTCCCTCGATTCAATAAGAGGCATGCCGTATATACATATATATAAATATACCTAGGGCGGCCGTAATTGCATTTCGGGAATCGGTCGAGGCGATCGAACGACTTATTTTACGACGGCTTCTTAATTAATCTAATGACCATTATTGAAATACTGAAACGACGAGCCACGGGAAATTTCGTCGAGTTCGATCGGTCGAAAAACGATCGCTTCGTCGTATTGACCTTGCGCCTATCTGGCGGACGCAAAGATACGACCGCTTTTTCGTCTCGCGGCGGGCGGGCCCGGAATCGTAAGACGACTTAAGCCTAAAACGAAAAAAAGATACAGACGAAAGAGAGAGAGAGAGAAAGAGAAAAGAAAAGAACAGTCGAAAGACAAGGAGGATATCTCCGTCGCGGTCTTTCGGGTGGTCGCGAACCTTAGTATAGCCTTTTCTTGTGGGAATGTGCTATAGGTATAATAAGTTTGTCGAGCTGGGCGCGGGAAATTCGTGGGGCCTTTCCGCCTCTAGTCGACTAATCGTTACTTTGACACACCACGAATATATACACGCGGCGAGTTGCGCAGCGATGGCAAACAGCTGCCGTATATATGTATATAGACTTGGAAAATTCGGGATATATATGTGGAGTTGCTGTTTAACATGTGATTTTCGAAACAGATTTTCACGTGGGAAAATTCCCAAGGATTTGAAAAAAGTGCGAATATTATTTTTCGTAGAGATATATATAGCGTCATAAATACCGTGGTCTGTCAACGTCTGAGATTTCACAATAATAGTATTGTCAATTAAGATACTATACGTACATAGTATATTGCAGATAATTATTACAATTACATCGTTACTACTGTAGGATGAATTTGGAGAGATATCATTAGTTTATCGTGTAATTACCTCCGATATCACGGTAACGTCACTATAATAATGCCATCGTCACCACCGATTTGATAATTGTCGTTATTATATATCCGAGTCGTATCATCGGCATTGCGTCGATACATTTAACTCGATCGTTTTCAGCATTATTATCGCCTGAATCACAATTACCGTCTTTCACATTTTAATATTCTTGTATATATATATTCTATATTTGTTCGAGTGAAATTTTAATGTATTAAGGATTACTCAAACATTTCTGAATCGTGGACTGTATTTAGGAAGGATGATACAAAAAAAGTACACATTATTACTAATAATAACCAATTTAATATTAACTTTATCACATATACTTAAGTAGAAATTAATCGTAGCACTGTAGCGATTCTATCTATATAGATAATCAAGAATAATTACCGTTTCTAGACTGGAAAATGATAACAATGTATGTACATGATATAAGTAAAATTGCCTAGTTTTTATCTAGGAAAAACTGCACAGAATAAAAACCGTAAAAAACAGCCTACTCGTGTAATTTATTTATTTGTAGCTCTTGTTCATCAGTATTGTCATCACCTATCATCATTATCATAATTATTATTATCGCAGCCATTAATTTTATCACTTTCACAATTTCCAAGGTCAATATTATTGATATTATTGCTTCGATTGTCATCATTTTCTTCGCTACAATCATCTCCAAATTCTTCATTTCCTTCTCTGTCTTCAAATTCTTCTTCACAGTCTGCGCGATCCTCCTCTATTTCTCTATACAAGCATCTTCGTTGCTAATACGATGGACATTAATCCAAATTGTATTTCCGGATACCTAATACTTGCAATTTAGCAAATGGTTCATATTTATTATTATTAAAGTCATTTTCATTAAATAGTAATATTAATATCCGCGAATTTTAATGGACTACTCTATCTTAACCTAAAAAAGAATTTGTTAATAGAAATAGTCAAATCTGGTATTTTCTAGACAAAAGCGATATAGAAACTGTATAAAAAAGCGATATTTAAATTTTTTCCAAACAAGTTCATCCATTATTTCCTGCAAAAATTGACAGTAACGGTTTCATAACATTTATATAATATTGTTACTTAGTTTTTAAGTAAATCTTACAAATATGTTATATATATGTTAGATATTTGTTACATATTTGTTACATATTTGTTACATATTCGTCTTACATGAAATGTTGCAATTTTGCACGGTGAAAAAAATTTTTTTTTTTAATTTTACCATGATGTGCATCGTGGAGTACAGACTATGACGTAATGAGAAAAATTTTCCATGATTTATGGTATAAATTACGACACAATGTGGAATTTTCATAATTGTGGTAAGAATTTACATATAGACTTTATTTAACGTACCTATTGAAATGTTCTTTCTAAACTTGAATTAGGCAAAAACCAGTAGAGACAAATTGAAAATTCAATCAATAATTCCATTAGTAATATGATTTTAAATAAAAAGTAAAAAAATAGAAAAACTACATTAACTTATTAATCAAATTCAACTGATTTGCTATAATAGTGTGCTAAAGACACCCAATTAGTATTTTCAGATTAGTAGAATTTTACTAATTAATTAGTCGTTCTGTTTTTGTATAGTAAAGAGTTTTTTACGTTTATTCGAGTAATTAAACTATAGTGTCCAGCATTTCAGTTTTTAAGTAATTTTTTATTAATGCACATTTTAAAAAATTGCTTTCAACACATTAACGTTAATATTCGTATACGAAAAAAAAAAAAAAAAAATTAGTTGGGCCAACCATACTATTGTTGACACAAATATTCTCATTTTGCATGTCATTTATTATTCCTGAATTAGATAAAACGATTAATTAGCTATAGAATAATTGAGAAAAAATTGAATTCCTCATTGATTAGAACAGAGCACTAACCATTTAATACAATTATACAATTATAAAGTAAAGAGGGTATAAAAATCATACAAAGCCAAATGGAATACAGAGCATCTCAGTGGTATTGTGAACGAAATTGACTCCAATCAATGTATAACGCAATTGAATTACGTAGACAAACTGGCAGGTTACTAAAAAACAGAAGCGACAAATATATAAACATAATATTTTTGAAGATTGAACAAAATACACGTCCCTCAATGTATATAGGAGAAATGAAAGAAATCATTTAATGTCGTTCGGAAAAGTTGATACATGCAGCTATACATAAAATTTAAGGGTATGAATGAAATTTGTGTGTAGGTGTGAGTGTGTGTGCGTGCGTGCTTGCATGTGTTTAGATTCTTTAAGGTTGATTCTGCAAGTATTAACATTTAATGCACATATATGCACTTCATTATATTTCATGTACATCCATATTGCATCCCATCTACGTGTACATTATATATTTCGTGGAATAATAAAATTTCAGGAAATTGTAAAAATACAATGCCTTATTTAACACAATATAAGAGCAGGGCACAACTCCAATTACAATAATATTGAGCATGTCTTACAAACAGACGTAAACAATAAGCGAATACTTTTATTAGGCAAAATAAAACAAAAAGAAAGAAAAAATGATCGAATATCCCGGAATTGTACATTATACATTGTTGAATAATTATATAATTGAATAATTATTAATGTGACAACTAAAATAGTAAATAGTTAATTAACTTCCAAAGGAATTTACATAAATCGTTAAAAACTAATTAAAAGCTTGTTTGATGGATCGTTTACAAAGATAAGAAATAATGTCTTGATGTTCACGGAACAAATTATTGTTGGGACAACCACACTATAATTGATACGACCATTCTCCTCGTTAACACGACAATTTCTATGGTTGATTCAACCGTAGAATTCTTGCTGCAACGATACTTTGATTTTAAATAAAAAATTCGAACCTTATATACTTCTGCTTCCTGATTATACAAATGTGATAATAAAAGTTAACCTTAAAAAAAAATGACCTTCAAAAATAGCGATTTTTTTATAAAAAAACATATGAGTAAAAACAAAATTTGTCAATGAAAAGTTAAAAATCGGACAATTCTGTACAAAAATGTTTTTGATACATTTTTCTTCGTAATCCGAACGGCAAGCTAGTACAATAAGGATGAATACGAAAACGCTTATAATTATAAATTTTTAACCTTTTTTGTGCAGAATTTTCCGCTCTTCATTTTTTGTTCGCAAACATTTCTAGTGCGATTTATATTTTTTGAGATAATTGCTAAAAACTGAAAAAAAGTCGATGTTTTCGTCGGTTTTTCAAAATGTCGGCCAGAATACGTCCGACGGCCAAATGATTTTTTAAAATTCGTATAAAAACACATAAGAAACAATTTTTTGAGTGACCAAGTTTTTCCGAAGGTTTACCATCGTTTCAGTTATATGAATTTTTTTTTATTCTCACAAGAATATATGTAGAAAAAGAAGATTGTTCCGAAAATGATAGTCGATCGGGAGAATCAACATTTAATAGCACACAGACCCCACTGAGGCTGTTAATCGGGTATCTTCTATCGCACCTCTTCACAGCAAGAGTAATGAATCTATGATGTCATTAACATTGCTACTACAACTGTCAGTTGTATTATTCACAATATTATCAGTGAGTTACGATTTCCTGATTACACGCTGGTAATATCACAATCTTTACGATATGCGCCGTTATCATTATCATCAATCCCTATCATTCACTGCCAAACATGAATTTCTTCGCAAAAAAATATACATACATAATTGAAATCTTGCCACCCACGAATTCATGTTCGTCATTATTCCGATCCCATTTTTTATCAATTTGTATTTCCAACTGTTTATCGTTTCATTTCAACCTTCTGAATTTCATTCATTGTGATCATGAGTACGTATTGTCACTCTTGAATGACCCACGAATGACGGATATAATTTCATGACTTTTGCAATGCATGTTTTCACATTTTACCGACAATACAATTGTTCAAGGTCATTAACGTAGGAATTCCCTCTACATTTCTTCAAGTTTCGAAGGACTTGTGCGCGCATCGTTAGGGAGCCGAAGAACAAAGGCGAATTATTCTCAGCCCAAAGAGATACAAAACGTGACCGGCATTTCTAGGGTCCTCGTTCCATCATCGCGGTCGCTAAATAAAAACATGTTTTATTACTTATTATTGCTTCGTTTTAATTAGACCCGGCATAGGTAATTGATTGTTTCACTACCTGGCCGATAGTTTCTAATATCTGCATCCCCGCACATCGGGTGAAAAGTAAAAAGTCCCTGGAATGAAGATGAGGTTACCTTCGTCAATCGAAATCCTCTTCATCCGGAATAGTGGACTTACTAAAGCGACGAGATCCTCGTCTCTTTGGTCATCGCTCCAGCTATTCCGATTTATGTCAAAATGTCACAATCCATGTACTGGTTGTTAAGCATCATATGTAAAGTCATAAGAGTGAGGTTTCGAAAGAATTTACAGCATTTTCAAACAAGGCATTACAGGCACTACGTCAGCATGACATCAATGATCAGTTTCGAATGTCAGCAGGCTTGCGGACTTTAATAAATCTCGTTAATTACTCGGCAAAACTCGGCCCATATTTCTTCGAGTTTCAATGACTTTTGCGCGTCTCTCTGCTGGGGAGTGTATGAAGAAGAACAAAGGGGAATTTGCGCCGGTTACTCTCACGGCGACTGCGGAGTCGCAAACGTGACCAGTATTTTCGGGGGCTGTAATCGATTATCCGCGGTTGCTCGATCAATAAGTAAGTTTACTTCGCTACGTATATGTCATTGGCAACATCCTTTCGGCATGCGTGCTCTGTATTCATCGGACATCCTTTGTGCGGCCGCATCGTCTATTGTGCGCGTGCACGGCTTAGCAGGCGGCGGCACCGCACGTAGATATACTTTCCCTTGCTGGTCGAACGTTATCATTTTTACGATGCCCAACTTCTCACGGAAAAAGGTCGTAAGAAATATTTATAGCGATTTGAAGTTAACCCTTTATTGCCGCGCATACCGCACGTAATATGCCCTTTGTTTCGTCGGGCCGTCTGTTCCCATTTCAGTTTACTTTAAATCCCGTGCCGGGCAATCAGTCATTGTCCGGACGTCGATAGGTGCTCGAACTATCGGCAGTATCGGCACATCACAAAGTTCGACATTTGCATGCTAAACACTCGATTCTCGGTATGAAATCGATGATAAAAACAAAACAAAAAAAAAAATCTGTATCGGTGCGAAAACTGAGAAAAGTGAGCTGTCGATATAGCGAAAGCCACAGCGGTTTTTATTGCTCTTAAAGCCGAGACAAAGAACGAACTTTTTTCTTCAGACCGAATCGAAAGCTGCGATGAAGGTTATCGAATCATGATGAAACCAACGGACAATTAGCGGAAGATGATTTTAGACTAAAAATATTTATACAGTGATTTATATAAATGGAACATATATATAAATGTTGATGAGAAAAGCAGCACGATTAAAGTTCATTGAGAACGAGCCTGTGGGAATTATCGTTTCTCCATACGGAAATGGGTTTCAATTTACTACATTACGACGATTGCAGGGGCGTCTCTGCCACTGCACACTATGTCGCAGATAAGTGCCCATGATGTAATGTCGTTCATAAGTAAACACAAGCGGTAATCCCTGGGATAATGTTTATATATGGTCCGAATGTAGCGTAGTATCTCTTTGTTCTGCGTATAATGTAACAAAATTTACGATCGACAAATTTTCATCATTTTGGGATTGCGTATACATTACATTTCATAAATGTTTTTATGAAAATGTTGAAATTTGTTGGCATGTAAATATTTTCATGAGGAGATGTTCATGCATCGACATGGTGAACAACGATTGATTCCTCCATCGTTTTAAATGAATAGGAATGAATAGGAAAATCATTTTGAGACCAAAGTATGGCCCCTCATCGCAATGCATTTAAATAGACTGCAAAGGCCAACTAAGAATCATTCGCTATCATTATAGACTACTGATTTGATGAAATTTTGGTATTGGGCTTTTTGAATCTAAAATTGTACAAAGAAGGGTACCCCTTATGATGTCCACTCCTTAATGTCTCCTTATTGTTCGCTCTGTATATTGTCATCCAGTTATTGGTCACCTTATACAGACCAAATCTTCATAAATATACAGTTTCCTATATGCAATTGCACTTGAATACATTGGATGGAAGATCATTTCAATCATTTCAAAATAATGTGGTTTCGCTAGGTGCTGTCGTTTTCCATTATAACGATTTTCGATGATGTCAGATCGCAAGAATCCATGGATCCTATTTGTCTACCAGTATCAAAAATCTTATCAGGGATAGCAGGCTATGTCCCTCTCGGTATCATTGCATATATACCCAATCTTCTTCGTACCTCTTCGTTATCTATGTCTTCTTCTCCTTTGCATCCCATTTGTCTTCCTACTATCTAGGGCATTCTCAGTAATAGAAAAGAATAAAAGAAGGATTCATTATCTTAATAACGAATACTTTCAATGGCATCTTTTTTTACCGTATATCCATCTCACCTAGATCGCTGGGTTCATCCGTGTTGCAACAGAGTACAACTGATCATCTGACTCTTTTGTATTTTGTTTTGTTTTTTTCTTTCAAGTTATAATTATCGAATATCTTGGAGTGTCACATACTATTGAGACCAATAAGCGGTTTTATAGGGAGAACATTTTATCGATCGCACTAAGATCGGTAAATCTCCCGACAGTACACACTCTAGGCGAAGGTTACGTTATCGATCAGCGTGTATATGTAGGGAAGAACTTTGGCAGCAGTTTACTCAAGTTTCATTTCACGGTTTCCGTGAAATTTAGCGCGATCGCCGCGTCACGCGTGTCCGCATGTATATATATATATATATATATATATATATATATATGGCCGTATACAGAGCTCAGTATACAAAAAGTCACGTCTCGGATATAATTAATGCTTTCGCTCTCCCCCTCGCGCAATCTCCCTTCATCCCGGTTACGCGTCGCGTCGCCCGCCGGCCTCTCTCTCTCCCTTTTTTCTTTATTACGTTTTACCCCTCATCTCCAGCACAGCGTCATCGTCGCCGCCGTCATTTCCGCGGCTCGCTGCGCAGTTCGCCCGCACGTTCGCCCGTCCCCCTTTGTCCCCCAACCCCCTCCCCCCCGGATCCCCCCGTCGAAGCGTCCGTCGCATTTACGCGGAAAGTCTAACGGTCCCTCTCCGTCCGTGTGCACGAACGATTCGCGTTGATTATTGCGGGTCGGATCCACACACGTGCGTGCACACACACGCACACATGTGCGTATACGCGAACACGTATCGGGGTCTGGTATGCGTGCCGAACGCGCGGACACACGGAGCGCGGAGGCGACGCGGTGGCGAGGGCGCGGGTATCAGAGAGCTCGGCGTTCCTCGTAAATCACACGGAGATAAACGTCCGCCATTCGCAGCTATATGAAGTATAGTAACCCAGTGACACGAGAAGGGGAACGCGCTCGCTCGTCCGATTTGCGCGGTTTCGCGTTCGCTCACGAACCCACACACATATATGTGTATGTGTGTAAAGAGACGGGATGAACCCAAGCGAGGATGCCAAATAGGGATGCTGTGAAGCTCGTTATTAAATATCGCTGAATAGGGATAGGAATGATTATCGGAAGGGAAGCGGTAATTAATTTGAGGGACCACACGTCGAGAATCCCGCTCCTAGTTCACTGTATATCTATATACATCAGGCAGGGTCCGTGGGAATATCGGGGGCAGGGAGGAGGAGGGAGGGGGGCTCCAATAACGGACGAACGAGTTTTTTGTTATCAGATACGAATCGTACTTGATCTCGAATCGAAGCGACGCGTGCACGTCTTGTGCCCGGGTGATCGATGGCAACCGTGTCGGATTAACATCGAGCGAGGAACTTCTCATTTCAACCAACTTGGGGAATTTTTCCGTTTCTGCGTGGTCAGCTTCTGTAATTCAGTCCTGGCATATTGAGAATCCAGGAGAGGAAGATTTCGAAATACGGAGTGTATATATATAGGTATATATATATAGCATTCTTCTTCGTATCGGAGCGCGGATGATGGGGAGTGGATGGGATTTTGGAGGGATATAGGGCAAGGCATGAGAGAGGTTCTACGTCTAATTTTTCCGAAATTGTTCGCGTAATTGTATCTCTGGATTAGATTTTTGTATATGTTTGGATTGACATTTCTGACAGATATGTAGATGTGGGTATATAGGTTTGGATGTACATATACTTTATACCCGATAGGCAAAGTATATATTTACGTCAAAGTATAGGTATTTCCCAACTGGGAATAATTGAGGTCAAGACAATTCCACTCTCCAGATGTTTTGGATTGAAAATTGAGCCGCTACTCTTTCATTCTCGAAGAATGAAGTTTTCACTCCTTTGTAAGAGGGACATTTTACTTTGGATAGAGTGAAAATTTCATTCATTTGGAAGAGTGGCTTAATTTTTATTCCATATAATGTAGAGCTTGATTCGTGAGCTTTTTGAATTCAGCAACCAGGGACTGATTGACTTATGCCATTGAATTAATTAATATTATTACATTGTTTTTTTTTTATGTAATGTACGTGCTCTGAAAATGATAGGAAATTCCCTCTAAAATTCTCGGAGCGGAAATTCAGCCACTCTATTGAACAGTGAATTGTTTAATTCTTCTTGAGTGTCTTGTACTTCTAAAGTGAGGTTTCACTCTTCTGTAAGAGCGATCGTTCAGTTCTTATACTATAGTGACATTTCTTCAATGCATTCTAGAAAGTGTAAAGTTTTATTCAGGAAAGAATGAAATTGTACTCTGTATAAGAGTGTAATGTTTACTCATGAAAATGATTGGCTCAATTTTTACTTTATACAAATGTCGAGAGTGGTGAGTGTTTGAACGTATCCATTGCTAATAGATGGATTTGCTTTTTGAAGTCAGCAACGAGCAATTTATTTGCTGTTATTAGAGTAACATTAAAAACGTGTTCGGAAAATCATAGATTATTGACTCTATAAATGCCTTAGAGTGGATATCGTGCCACTTTTTCGAAAAATGAAGGTTTTATTCATTCAAGAGCGATATTTCACTTTTTGGGTAGTGAGATTTCTTCAAGGCACTCAAAAAAAGAGCGAATATGTCAATAATTGAAATGAATGGCTCAATGTTTGCTCCGAAAAATTTAGAGTCATTCGGGTATAATTGAACGTATTCATTTGATATCTTAATCATAAATGGTTCTGTTTTTGTAATTGAGCAACCATCGACTGATTGGCGGCTCACTAGATTAACATTTTTTAAAACAAAATAAAAATGTAGTGTGCCAATAATGGATGATTGACTCCAACTTTCTTGGAGCGGAAATTGAGCCACTTTTGTTGAAAAGTTTTTTTTCCTATAATAATGTGAGATTTTAATATCTTTTAAAAATATATAGTAGTGACGTTTCTCGGATGCACTCTAAAAAGTGTGAAATTTAACTCTAAAAAATTTTCAACTTTTTTCGGAAGGAAATTGTTCTCTATTACTCAAAGAATGAGATTTTAGTCTGGAAAAGTGAAATTTTATTTTCACAGAGTAAAAAATTCAGCTATTTAAAAACGTGGCTCATTTTTACTCCAAAATGATTCGGAGACAGTTTCGTAGTCGACTGTATTCATTTGGCATTCTCGGTTGATATCTGACCTTAGATTGTCGTGACTTTTGAATTCAGCAATCAGCGATCGATTGATTGACGTTAGATTACCTACTGAAAAAACTGATATAAAAATGAATAGATCATGTACTCTAAATTTCTTGGCGTAAAAATCGAGCCTGTTTTTTCAAAAAGTGAAAGAAAGTTTCTCTCATTTATGAGTGATATTTCGATCTTTGTGGAGTGACATTCATCCGATTGATTGACTCTGAAAAGTGTGACAATTCCCTCTAGAAAAAGTAAAAACTGCACTATTTTTAAAATGATAAATAAAATTATTAATATACACGTATAAATATATATATGTATATATGCATATTAAAGTGGATTAGAGCATATTAAATTTTTAATTTTTAAGGCACTAGACTGAAAAGTTTTGCACAAGAATGTATACTATTGTATAATATATTTTTATACTGATAATAAAGACTAAGAATTAATTTTATAACAGCTATGATCTAAGAAGTCATCAAAATCACAGTAGCCATCCGATAATCTCCAATTGAAACTGATCTGATTAATACATCGAATCTATCGAATTAAATAAACGTTCGTTCAAATTTGGATAATTTTTTAATTTTGCTTCTGTTAACTATACGAGACGTAAGGTTTCAACAATACTGCTGTTGTTTGTTTATTGACGCCGATATAACAAAGACTTTTCTATCGTAAATGTACGTGTTTTTTTTTTTTTTGTTCCAGCAATATGATCAAGACACCTCTTTCATCCGTATTTCATTCATTCGAATTTGCAAATCGTCCTTTACGAACAGAACCATAAGGGTAAACTTTTATTACCCTGATATCATTAGTATTGCCGTTACTGATCTTCCGATATTATCTTTACCGTCATTATTATCTTAGCGCCGATATCACCGACAACGTTGCAATCGTGGATTTCATCGAGATTCGTTTTGCCTTAGTAACATTTTTAACAATTGTAGCATCCCTACGTATATTCACCATTGTATTCAGTATCAATATCATCGTCGTTCACGTCGCCTTATTCTTATCACTGTTGGCGTAATTTATGCAATTCGTTTAACCAAAACTCCTTTTTTGTAAGTTTAGTGCCAAAAGGTTTTTGGAAAATTTTATGTCATTATTAAATATCATTTTTATCAGAATATTCGACATTGTTTGGGATCTCGTTTCGCCATATAAGCGATGCGACGGGATCCGAGTTCCCCCGACACACCTCGTCCGCGGGCATCGGCGATTTCGTGCGTCGGT
>JAPYZR010003839.1:0-26315 GCA_030522945.1 Trichopria nigra
AACGGCCGCTTGCTTCCAAACTGTCGGCCTATGACGTTATTAGCAACACTAATTACGCAGCTCGATTTGTCAATCTTCCATGGGTGAAACAATACTTTGCTTTCGCAGGGGCGAAGCCCCTAGTTTGGTATTTTGTTTATGTGTTAAATTTATTTATTTTGAAATTGAGTATCTGCGCACATTATGGAATATGGAAAATATGGAAATACAATTTCCACCATGCAAAAAGGAGCGTTATTTAACCACCCAACAATCCTCGGGATACTGATCCCCCAATATTTATACTATTCAGCTGTGAATCATTTGAGGAGAACATTTAATATGTAATACTCTCCCGTTCTCCCCGGAAAGGTTCTACTGTAAACATATTGGACGTAACTGTGGTTGTTACGTTTCGTTTTCATATCTCTTCAGGCGGCTGGACACAGAGGACACCTTATCCGAACCTAAGAAGTGAACATTGAAGAATTGCCTATCGACGTTTATAATTTTCAAATATCAGTGGTCTGTCTTGTGAGTGCTACACAGATATTGAATAATAATTTAATAATAATATTATTTAATACTAAGATGACTGTGATAATGAAATGGAGAAACCGAATGCTGATAAGTGTTCCATTCATTGCGGTGGTGAACGAGAGAAGTATTGGCAGTCCAAAAGGGCTTCGTTCAAGCGCGGCCTAAAAGCAACTTCAGAAAGTAACTCGCTGGCTACATCGAAAAAGCCAAATAAGAGGAGGAGAAAGAAGAAGCAAAATCCGAATGCGAAGAGGAACGGGAACGATGGTTCGACGACCGTTGCAGCATTGAAAGTCGAATTTCAGTCGAGTAAGAATGGAATAGCATCGTGCAGCGTTGCAGCAATTGGATGGACGAGAGTGGAAAAATGAAAGAGCATACATCGATTGTTTTAAATATGTTTAACTGCCGAAACTATATTAATTATTTATACGAATTTTTATATTGTTTTTCTTTTTCTACTTTTGTATTTGCAGTATTGTATTTGAAGGGCGAATACGTCCGTAAATAAATAAATAAATAAATAAATAAATAAACGATATTTTTCAATGAATTCGTGTTATTAAAGTTTCCTATTATACGTATACGGAAAATTTCGATCAAATCGTTAATCACGGGGGAACATTTTTAAAGGTTTTTCATTTAAAAGGCTTTTCCAAACTGCTCAATCAATAAGTTACACTGAGAGAAAAATTCAGTAAATTTAACTAAATATTTAGTTGCTCACATTTATCCTGTCATTTATTCAGTTCAATAAAATATATTGCTAAAATTGACCGCCAGCTTTATTACACTAATTACACGTAGTTTATCAATTTTACTAAATAATTAGTCAATTCTACTAAATATGCAGTTCGGTTGACTACACATTTTTGATCGAAGACACCTCATATTTTGTCAGATTAACTTCAGGTAGTCCACTCCAGTAATTGCACATAGTTCCAACAACTAAATATTCCGTTAATCTAAGAAAAGAATTTAAAATATATTTTATTCGAAGAAATCTGCTTCGATTTTGATGATCTGGAAATCCTGGAAATGAGGATGTTATTATTTTATGAACTTGTCATTGTTGCGTGTACCATCACCAGTGATGAAGGAACTCTGCTGGCATACTTCACGTACTTCTCGTTCGATATTTTCATTCATACACTTATTTATTTACATAGACACATATATATTATTCATTTCATTTCCACATTACACATACATCGCATACATAATTACGCTCGCTACGCAAGTTCGCACATATCTCGATAATTTCGAATTAATCGCACGCTTGATATATTAGAAAAATTCGGTACGTATATACTAACTCGTCTACTGTCGCATCACTTGCGTATAAAGAAAAACATTATACGACGCCATCTGTGAACGTACGTATATTTAGGATTTCTGCTGGCGCGAAAATTTAAACTTCAATAATGTAGGAGGATAGAATATGTATGTAACATATACAGCAATAAGACTCTATATTTCTTACCGAGTATTTATGGTCAATATTTCTTAAGTAAATTAATGTATTATGTATTTTTGAAGTAATAAAAAAAGAAATACAAGTAACATCACGATAGTTCAAAAAGTTGGACAATTTGAAACTCTTGCATTATTGCCTATATCTAAAATCTTTTTTTCATGATAAGTCTTAAGAAATTTTAAATCTAAAATCTTTAGTCATCGAAAATCTTTAATGGTAAAACTTTGGTAGAATGAAAGTTCGGAAGGCCGATGGTAGTAATGATCAACACTGAGTTCACTGAGTATACCCCTTAAAACTGTATTAAATTATAACATTTTTGAAACATAAGAAAAATGTTCGTGAAACAACATATTTTTCGGGCCTGATTGAACGTCCCGGGCCGTAATTTACTGAGGCGGCGGGCGGCGTGATGGGGATAAAGGGATTCCGAGAAATGCCAATACAGTGCATTGCGCCAATCTAGCGATATGTCAATACAACGAGTGCCAATACAGCGAGGTTCTACTCTATACCGTCTACACCCCAATTGCTCTGAGAGCTACGCTTACAGTAGCAACGTTAACAGGGGCGAATAGAGGTCATAAGAAACATATACTCCTTACATATTCTCAACATCATAATAAAGCACGACAAACAGTTTCTTCATCGGAATTGTGTATTTATTTTTCAAGGGCAATCCTCTCCATTATAAATGTACAGGATGTGATATACTTCATTTTTTAAACTTTTGCAAGTGTTGAAAAAAAATTCCACTTATCCAATTCCATTAATATATTTAGTCACTTTAAATACGGGTTTATTGACTAATCCATTTGGTAAATTTGACCAAACGATTTCTTTATTTATTCAATTTGTGGTTCGATAATTATACAACTATCAATGATTTAACTAATTTATTTATTTAATTTGACGAAACGATTTTGTTATTATAACTCTTAATTATTCAAAATAAACATATTATTTCTTAGTTCCATATAAAACAAAGCATCAATTTTACTATATATTTAGTTAAATTGAAACCAACTAAATATTTCGTTCATACGACTTCCACGCAGTTGACTTGACCCGCGTTTAGTTGAAATAAATACAATTTAGTTGATTCTACTAAATATGTCGTTGATTTAAACGATTTGGCAGGGCAAATACGAGCAACCTAATATTTAGTTAAATTTACTGAATTCTTCGTTCAGTGTAAGCAACCTATTATACATAATTAATTATGTCATGGTCTATTTTGTCAAATTGGATAGAAAAGTGTTAATTTGCTCCAGAATTTAATCCATTTTAATAAAGTCTAACTTAAATTCAAATTACGAATAGGAATGGATTAAAATTTTTAATCAATTTTAATCCAATTCCGATCACTGGGAACATAAGTTCAAAAGGTTTGAAGCGTTTGATGCAAACGAATTATTGCATAAATAATTCTTGCCGGCCACATTAAATGAATTATGCAAATGTCCGTTGATATATACACATATATATATATATATATATCAACTCGAAATGATGAATCGGCGAAGAATGCTGGAGCCCGTAATTTCCCATCGGGTGCGCGGCAAAACGACGCGGCATAGCGGAACAAACGCATTGATTAATTAAATAGTAATGCCGCTGCATAAATAATAATGGTGCCGTATATATAATGAATGCCGTCGACAATTATTCGAAACGGCAATATATATATATATATATGGAAAGGACAGGGAATGCGACGCTAGGCGACGCGACGCCAAAAGATACGCAATATCCTTATTGTCGTGGCACGGCAGCAGGTGGATGTAACCCGAGAGATGCGTGATAAATTGTCGGGGCCGAGTGCCAGTTTCCGCGTGTGTGTGTGGAAATGGGAACCTTTAAACAATGAGCTGTTGCACCTAGGCGTTTATCAGCATGAACGCTGCAATTTTAAGCCGGCGCGCGGCCCTCCTCGGCGCACTTTATTATACCGATGCGTTTTCCTGCAAAATCCATCCGCGGTTTCCATCCCCTTTTGCCCTTCCGGGGTACTTTTCGGCCTGATGCTGTCGTTCCACTTCCTACCTATTGACGCACTGTCGTCTGTCTATCCGCGAGTGCGGCCGACGGCCGCGACATTGTCATCGTGGGAAGTAGTTCCAAAAAGTCAACATTTCCCGCGAGATCAGACCGTCAAGTTCACTCAGGGCCTCAGGCAGACAATAACCCGGACATATGTATGCCGTCTCGACACGATGACAATGGAAAGTAGCATGTATACTGACAACATGCGATTCGTCGTATATCTCTCGTTCTGGTCCTTTTCTACATACACACACACATATATATATACACGTGTATACCTTCCGAGTAATCCGACTTGGATTAAAAGTTTTAATCCATTCCTATTCGTACTTTGAAATCATTAAACTATTAAAATCGATTAAACTTTAAAGGGAATTAATACATTTCTATCCAACTTGACAAATAGACGGTGACATGATTAATTAAATTTGGTTGCAAATGACATCGGATATAGAATAGCGTTTATTTCGTAGTTTCATTTTGCAAGCTAAATTTACGGGGATCGTCCTCATAAGAGCCAAAAATCATGTCGCCATAATAATTAAATTAAACTAAACTATACCGTATAGTCTCGGTCAGCTTAGCCCGAAATTCGCTGTTCACGTTTACGGCGAGCAAGATTTCATAAAACCAGTGAGTGAGTACCATGGTATGTGATAAAGAGATTTAACTTTGAAAGACTTGAAAAACTGTCGGGAAGAAATGTGAAAAGATTTGTCAGAAAAAAATTATCAGAAAAAATATCAAGAAAAATGTCAGGAATAATTGTCAGAAGAATTATTATGAATTATTATGTCAGGGAAGAATATCATGAAGAATATAAGGAAGAATTATCAGAAAGAAATGCATTGTCAGGAATAATTGTCAGGAAGAATGACATGAAGAATGTCAGGAATAATATCAGAAGAATTATCGGAAAGTTTTATGGCAGGAAGAATGTCAGGAAGAATAACAGAAAGAATGACAGGAAGAATGTCAGGAAGAATAACAGAAAGAATGACAGGAAGAATTGTCAGGAAGAATAACAGAAAGAATGACAGGATGAATTGTCAGGAAATATCACGTCAGGAAGAATGTCAGGAAAAATGTCAGGAATAAGTATCAGGAATAATTGTCAGAAAGAATGTCAGAAAAATTGTCAGAGGAATTGCCGGAAAAATTGTCTGATGAATTATCTGGAAGTTCTATGTCAGGAAGAATGCCTGGAAGAATGTCAGGAAGAATGTCAGGAATAATTGTCAGGAAGAATTATCAGGAATAATTGTCTGAAAGAGTGTCAGAAAAATTGTCAGAGGAATTATCGTGAAGTATTATGACGAGAAAGCAAGAATTGTCAGGAATAATTGCCGGAAACTTTGGAACGGGAACCGCCATGATTTTTTCGCGTACCACCCCTGCGAATTTTCACGAAAAGTGTCTATGAACGTGATTGGCCGAAATTCTAGTTTCTTATTGCTCAAGCCCTAACTTACTGTACCTTCTTTATTGTACCATGAGTGAGTACTTCGTGAATTGTAATCAAGAAATATTGATTGATCGAGAAAACAGAAAGAGGAGGAATACAGACGAAGCTGCGATGCAATGACTGAATTGAAATTAATCATCGTCATTATGATCACCAAAATATCTCATTTTTATAAAACGTAGCAATGAATGTCCCCACGCATAGTAGAATATTAAGATATGAATGAGGACTTCTAGATCTAGAGATGATTTTCACAGCATAGGAGTAAAAGATCATTGTCCATTCGCCACTTCTTCTGGCGACTTGGTGATGTAGTCCCAATTTGGTGCCGAATCGCTCCTATAATACAGGGGTCAGAAGCGGTGAGCCATTATACGCGCGCCACCGACGATACAGTCAACTGGTCGGTAAATTCGAAATTTATCACGGTGCATAGTCGTAGCTGTTACTGTCTTAATTAAATTCCCACGCTCGGTATATGGGAAGCGCGGGAGGAGTTTCCGCGCATTAGCCCTTCTACCACCCCCGCTTCGTCTTCCTTCGCCATCGTTGCATTACACCTCCGTCACCTCGGTCCCCCCCCCCCCCCCCCCCCCCCCCCCCCCCCCCCCCCCCCCCCCCCCCCCCCCCCCCCCCCCCCCGCGTGCCGAAGACCTATCCGTCGACGAGTCGAGTCTCGGTGGGGCCACCACGATTCAATTCTCGCATGCGAATTGCACAACGCGATTGAAAAGATTTTTCCTCTATATGTGCATGCATGCGACGAATAAAGAGCCGAAGGAAACCCGTGGTCGGCCCGGCCACTCGTAGATTGAATGAAAAATTGCTCGGCTGCGACGAGGGACAAACGAAAGTGGCCCGGTATATAAATATTGTAATTAAGCAAGGCCACGCAGTGCGTCGAGGGGGGAAATTGTTTCCTCCTTCGCGGTAATAATGCCCGACTTTACCCTACATGTATGCGGCATACCGACGAAAGAATTTTCGCTTAATTGGATTTCCGTACGCGTCGGCAAATATTTGTGCAACGTTCTTAGTATACGTACGATTCCGAGAAGTTTGGAAAAGTTGAAGTCGAAAATGTCACGAAACACGTCTGCTGATGGTTATCTTGCCGGCATATGCCTTTTTTAACGAAACAGATGGATCGAACGACATGGATGTAGTATTTTTCGTAACTGGGGCGCAAACTGCCACTTTGCGCCCTTGTTAAGGAAGTAATTTTTTGTCACCCTAGGCGCGAAATCGATAATTGATACGAATTTGCAAGAATAATTTTGTCTGTTTAACCGCAGTAGTTTCTTTTTTTTATTCAGTAGCACGTTACATAAAAGTTGCATGTTCGTGGGAGCAATAACGCACCTACATAAGCAACATATCCAATGAATAACAGCTGATTTGCCTATATACTATAGTCCGATATTGGAGAATTCCTAGAGCCGGACATTGATTGTGAGTTATTAGGGTGTATGGCTTATTGCCGTAATAGTCCCCTACTAAAACGCGGCGCCATATTCAGAATTCCGACAGATCCTTTGAATGTTCACGAGGATTGAATTCCCTGCATTTAGTCCGGACATTTTTTTAACTGCGTAAACCTTTATTTTAACAATTTGAGATTATAATTAGAAATTTTGAAGGTATAGTGGCATTCAACGTTTATTTTTAAACTTTCAATATTTTTTCGGTTGCACATTGTTGTTATCGACCTAACCTCAAAACAGGAAAAGTAAAGATAAAAAAGAAAACAAATCCGACTTAGTGTATCAGTTTCTCAATAACGATGGAAATGTAATTTTTTCACTCGTCATATCAAGAGTGAACATTTTTTTATTTAAATATAAAACTATAACTCGACACCAATAAACATCGCACCCATTATATTTATTTGTACCACTTTATCGACCGAATGCCATCAGTAATCTAATATTATTGCGGACAATTTCGAGGATTAAAACGTAATTAAAAACGAAAAAGAAAATTCGAAACGTTATTTTTTAGGATAAAGGATTCCAGTACCGAATTCCCCTGACGAGCAGGTTTTTTGAAGTAGAGCTCGAGGCATCGAATAACGCACCGGCATTCGCGCAAATAAAAGACCTTTGGTTATACTCCATGCCAGCTGTTAGTAGAAATTTGCAATTTAGGATTCGGACGACAATCGCGATCACAGGTAAAGGCCGAATTGCCTTTAACATTTGACAAATCGAGCACGAACGCTTATGAAAATGAAAATCGCCCGATAACGAATATATATTATATTTCCTCGAGGGTGCGTCGGCGGCGATAAAACGAGCTCAAGTCCTTAGCGTGAAGTATTACAATATATAATGCTAACTTTCATGACAATTCGAAAAAAGCTCTACAATTATTTTCCCTCGCGTATCTTTTCATGCGATACTTTCATTTGATAAACGGACATTATATGAGAGACATGTTTGAATTCAGTCAGATTCAATATTTGCGATGGGATTATATAGGTTATTCGATTTTTCTACTAATATTCCCTTCTCCCGTAAGAGCTCGTTCTAAAATGTATGCTGACCCACAGTCATCGAAGCAGCGGAACAATTGTTTTATCGACGTGAACTGTAATAAATTCAATATTCAAAAACTCAATCGTTAATATCGTTCTTAACGATTCGAAAATTTTCGTTAAAAAAAAAATTCCCGTTTATACTTGTCAATTTGTTGCCAAAATTTTAAAGAAGAATTATCAGGAAAAATTGTCGGGAAGTATCGTGAATAGATTTGTCAGGAAAACTTATCAGGGAAAATATCAAGCAAAATGTCAGGAAGAATGTCAGGAAGAATTGCCGGAAGAATGTAAGGAAGAAGTGTCAAAAACAATGTTAGAAAAAATTATTAGAAAGAATTATCAGAAATAATTATCAGAAAGAAAGAATTATCAGAAAGAAATGAATTTTCAGGAATTAATGTCAGGAATTATTGTCATGAAGAATATCAGAAGAATTATCGGAAAGAATTATCAGAAAGAAATGAATTGTCAGAAATAATATCAGAAGAATTATCAGGAAATATTATGTCAGGGAGAATGTCAGGAAGAATGTCAGGAAGAATTGTCAAGAAATATTGTCAGGAAGAATGTCAGGAAGAATTGCCGGAAGAATTATGAGAAGAATTATCATGCAGTATTATGTCCGGAAGAATTATCAGAAAGAATCGTCAGAAAGAAATAATTATCAGAAAAATGTCAGGAAGAATTATCATGAAGAATATAAGGAAGAATTGTCAGAAAGAATGTCAGAAAGAATTATCAGAAAGAAATGGATTGTCAGGAATTATTGTCAGGAAGAATTGTCAGACAGAATGTCAGAAAGAATCCCATGAAGAATGTCATTAAGTATTATGCCATGAAGAATGTCAGGATGAATTGTCAGGAAGAATTGTCAGAAAAAATGTCAGGAAGAATGTGAGTGAAAATAGTAAAATGAAAAGTTATCATGTGCTTTGATAAAATATACTTTTTCAAAAATAGACTAAAAATACGATAGACATCAGTATGCAACCGCATTAAAAAGACATCAACACGCCTGTTTTTTTTTTTTTTCTTTGCTTTAGGAAAACTAGCGAAATTTGATTTTCTATCCCCGAGAAAACTACATATACAGGGGCAAACATCCCGTAAATGGAGATCTGGTGCGTCGTCGAGGAGTATCGTCAAAGGGGAGTGTTGGTCAGTTCGCTCACATTTATCCGCAATTTTTTCATTACGGCCGTCGAAATTGAGGCGGATGTTTCTCGGTCGACGGAAGGAAATTTACACGGAAAGTGGATTATTTCATGCCCTAGATGTCGGTGCCGAGACTCGAGAAGAACCGCTCTTCAATCGAGGCGAGTCTCCATGACGTGATCGCTCTAAACACTATAAGGAAAAGCTTCGGCCAGGACTTTATACAGTCTTTACCGGTGCCAGAAAACATACGCTTTTTACTGGACTAAATTATATACTGAATGTGTAAATTATTATATTTTATATTCGCTTTGAATTTTATAAAATTCCAAAATCAGTTTATTTCCTCTTTGCAGTCTACTCTACAATATTATGTATATCTATACACTCTTTTATAAAACTAACTACATTTTCGGAGATTCATTTAATGAAGTGCTTTTTTACTATTCGAGCCGTGCAATTTTTTAAAATTATTTTTCTTACTTTTTAATCGTGTTAATTATACGTTTAATTTTTAACATTTTCTTATTATTAACGACTCTCTAATAAATTTTTCATAGAAATTACGTCAGGCTGCTTTAGGTGAATCTGTTATACTTGTGGTTTATCTTAATTTCCATACGAAATAATGATACTAGTTTTTTTTTTTATAAATAAATCTTAAAATCTCAATCTTAATCTTATCTTTATGTCAAATATTTCTGGTTTCCTTATAACCTAATTTTCTTATTTTGCCTTCAGTTCATTATAGTACCGACTGATGGGTGCATGGTTTTTTTAACACTTACTTCATATAATTGTAAATAGAATCGAATCTTTTTAGAACTTATTTGTCCGAGTATTTATATGTTGAGTCATTCAATAATAAACTCGACATACGAATCGCAGTTTTGAATCTATTTTTTTTTTCGTGCCAAAAGCAGCAGATCATATTTGATTGGAGGGCTTGAACGAAGCATGTTTGATTTGAATTTCTTTCGAGTTGTAAGCATTGTCATTCATATCTTTATTTTGAATTGCATTTAATTAATTTTTAATTAATTTTGTAACTCTTTAATCGAATTTGTACTAAGTGTATTAAAAACTAAAATTGGCATGTTTCCTGGTAGTTTTTCATTGTTATAATTAAATTCTTAAAATTAAATATATTATATAAAATATATATAATGGTTAGTCTTTACGGTTATCGGTCAATTTACAACGTTATTCAAAAATGACAAAAAAAAATTGAGTATAAATGAATGTTGTTTTTTTTTTTTTTTAACGATTATACGTTCCGATTCTATTTTCAGACTTCTTTGGAAATGTTTGAGTGTATACCAAGGAAGAAGCAAAATATCTAATACTTAAAAAAAACGTTTCAATTAGCTTTTATTAATTTATTATTCTTTATAAATGTTACAAATTAACTGATAACCATAAACTAAATAAGATTTAAAATGATTGAAAAACGAACACAAATACAAAACAAAATATTATTACATCATCATTTTATCTCAAAATGTAAAATTACTTTAAAATACTTATTTATTGTAATTAGATTTAATAATATCTCTTTATTCGTTCTGTCGATTATATTTTAAATACCATCCACGACCGACAGAACGAAGAAAGTGAGAGTGTTAAATATAATTGTTTCAATTATTCGATCTTTTCAAAATGAATTTTATAATCCTTAACACACACACACACACTGCACATGCACGTGCGTCAATTGTGCTTATTTACAAAGTTGATATCGAGAGGAAATGTAAACATGTCTGCTCTATAGATGGCGTTTAATTAAAAGCATTGATTAATATTTAACACAATAAATGCAGAATTCGATTATTATTACTAATTATTCAATTAAATTCACTGCGAATTCCGTTTATTTGTCCATGTGGAAATAGTGGAACCAAGTAAATATTTGGTTCTCGCGCGGTGACGCGTACTATTTCGTCCAACAAACTTTAAATAATGCCGATTGTGCGCAAAATTACTGTAATTAATATAATTAAACAATAAATAATGTAATGCTTTACGAATCTTAAAAAAATATCTTAAATCATAATATACAAGAAAGAAGGACATTTTTTTAAGAATACGATTTATTTATTCAAACATATAATTTATTAATGTTAATATACATTAGAATATATATGTGTTTTCCTATAATTTATGATCACATGAACGACATGTAGCAACTATAAATTACAAAAAAATTGTTTTTTTCAGTGCAATAATAGCTCACTTAGGATTTTGAAAGTCATTTATTTCAAACCTCTTCATTTCTACTGTTGAATGTCATCAATTCAGCAAGATTCCATATTTTGACAGGAAAAATAATTCAATTATTTCTCATCATGGATCAAAGAAGGAGAAGGAAATCATCGACAGTCAGATTGTTAAGATGTAGGAAACCAGAGGCAATCGATTTTCTAGTATGCATTATATTAGTCGAAAAATGTAACCAGCGATAGCTGGCACGACCGTGAAGCAATCTGACATATATTATACTTATACTATTTTAATTGTATAAAATTTAATTGTATTAAATCACGAGCGAATAATATTTATATAATAGCTTAAGTAATAATGCAAATATATAGCAATAACTGTCAAATTATATACATCATCTACCCCCACCTCCGTTTCTCTCTCTCTCTCTCTCTCTGAGGTATAACAACTTCAGTAGCAAACTCATAATACTACAAACTGAAATAGTTAATATAGCTACTTCAGAAGTTGGCGTAACTAATAATTAGTTGGCACAATTATTAGAGCAGCTATATATACTCCAAACACTTTAGTTTAATTGTAACTTATTATAAGTACTATTGATATCTCCAATTATCTTCAAAATTAAAATTCATCTATTTATAAATCTTTTCAAATAGAAATACTAAAAAATACGTTGATTTACAAAACTTTAATTTCGTTAGTTTTATTACACTTGATTTGCATTAAAGCTTTGGCAGAGAAACTTCGGAAATTCGTGTGGTAAACATTGAGAGCAATCAGAATTAATAAAACAAAATAAGGATACACTTATTTAAGCTCATACACGCACGCACACTAGAAATCTATTTTTACATAAGTTTATTGACATACTTAAAATGTATATCAAATGTTAATTCAGACGAAAAGCACTGGGCAATACAAAATATATTTTCACTCTTAAACTAAAAACTAAGTTTTTTTTTAAATGGAAATTTTATCACTCAATTCTTACAAACAATAATCTGCATATATACAATCTAATTATTATATATATAATATATAAACAAATGAAATCATCGTTGCGAAACGAGAACAATTATATTTAATATGAATTCTTGTTTCTATGGGTAATATGTATTGTTATACCAATGTTAATAGATCATGATTTAATTATTGCCTATATATATATATATAGGCATTTAGGCAATAATTAAATATAGGCAATAATTAAATGTACATATATGCGCGTTGACATTAATAGGAACGAATGCAGTCGTTTAATTGCCAGTAAATTTGTAGCTTTTAATTAATAAATGTGAAAACCAAATTTACTAAAAAATTAACCTATCACTGAAAAGGATGCATATGCAATCGTGGCAAATTGAAGAAAAAAAGTTGCACTCAACAAACGCCTCGCGCTTTGATATGTATTAATTAAAACCAACGATTTTCTTCTGCATTCAACGAATGCATTCGTAGATTTATAACAGTTTTCACGGTTTTAGACGAGAAACAAAGCATAATCCTGACTTATTCGCATTTATTATAACAAACTATGTATAATAACGAAATGATATTTCTTATTGATTTATTGCATTTCGTTTTTTTTTTTTTTTTTTTTTTTTTTTTTTTTTTTTTTTTTTTTTTTTTTTTTTTTTTTATTTTTTTTTTTCTTTTTTTTTTTTTTTTTATTTTTATTTTTTTTTTTTTTTTTTATTTTTTTTGAGTACATATATAGGTGATTTCAAACTGAATACTAATTATTTTTAATACAAAGCGTCCGCTTTTCCCGATTTCGCGCCCTGGGGAAATAATCGAACTTTGCGCCCGTCGCATTAAATAATATCGTATGATGCAACGCATTCGAAATATCGATCTCCAACAAGTATGATTGTAACACTCGCTTCGCACACTCGTGAAAATCGATAATTTCTCAATTAATACTAAAAAGCAATAGAATTATACCATAACATAATTACATAACTATATACAATCGAATTACATTATTTTTTACGTATGAGTTCATTTCGCCGCTGTTTTCGCTGGTCCTTCATCACTTCATCCGACTTACATTAGACTTGACAATAAACTTGGAGATCGTCTAATCGGGTCATTGACCTAAATCTTATCAACGAACAACAACGTCGAAAATTCTCGCATGTCACATTCGATCTACTTGTTATTTTCAGTTCGTCATATGGAATGTGCCATATTGTTATTCTCAAAATTCCGGCATCCAATCTGTAATCACTTCTAAAAGTTCTTCATTATATTTTGTCAAATTTTAGTCATTCGCACTTTCAGATTTCCGCATTTGTTCCGCCATTTTTAATGACACATAATGTTGAGTTTATAATTACGAGATTTTCTGCCTGTAACAAAAAATAAAAATCATGCATATTTGCAGTTAATGACTTATATCATACAGTAGAATTCAAAATAAATTATTGTTTATTTGAAACATAAAATATTACAATTCAACAGAAACTAGATAGATTTTTCAATCCGACTCTATATTGGGATACTTTTAAGCGGTTTCTATGAATCTACGTCAATTTTCAGTGGAATCCGGTTAGAATTGGGTGACCATTCGCAAGGGTAAAAATCCGAATATTAAAAGTGTAATTTCAATTTTATTCTTGAATATTTTAGGTTAGGAATTGACGTTATCGACAGCGCCGCTTTAGCTTCTCCTCGAGATGGTAGTAACGTAGTACAGTTATCGTCCGAGTTTTTCAACAATAAAAGCATAAGTAAAAAATGATTTAAAATTTTATTTTCAAAATTTGAACTATGGAATAACGACGACTCTATATGCATAACATACAATCTCCGGCTATTATGGGTTACAAAAGTAGGTTTGTTACCTCTATTCAGGTGTCGGTGCTGCCCCATATTTCATGGTGTGCATTGGCGTCACACCCCCACATCAGCTTGGCTTCGTTACGCCTGCTGAAGCTAATTATCTCCTACAGATGGATCGAGGGATCTTCTAATTCTCTCGGAAGGTAGACCGAGGCAACTAGTACCTTTTGTCCCACTTCCAGAGATATAGAAGCTACTACCAGGTCGTCTTTGCAGAACTGTGAAATGGACAAGAATTTGACATTTTTATATTATGCATACTCTCGGTTTGGTGCCGCTAGTATTGTACAAGCTATTACATGCAGCCCCAAGGCCCTGAATACTGTTTCCATTTATCCTTAGAAAACCTCCTGCATAGGCTTGCCGAAGCAGCCTCATCATGATGGAGGTTTATTTGAACCACTTTAAGTGTGGTCTTATTCATGTTTATTTGAATTTCTCTTCTCTTTGGAGAGGTCAGTGTTGATCGCCATCCTCTCCTCTGAATTAGATGCTGTATAAGGGAAGGTGTAGGATCCGATGACAATCCAGCTCTGGCTGGCTGTGCATCGACATCCATTTCGGTTTTCTGTTTTGTGTGCGCAACCCAGAAATCTTGGTCCGGCTCCTTCACCTTGACTTTCAGAAACTACCCCGATGCTGGCCTTTTGCAAGATCCTGAGCTGCACACTAGTCATAGGGACCTTATCACTATTTCGACCGATCCGAGAGTATCCCGAAATGAGGTCTTGGTGATATATTCCTGACTAGGATGCTTCTTGGGTCAATCCTTTGGGGATTGCTCCTCCTGCCTGACCCGTTTTATGGCAGGATTTGTCTTCGCGCCCTTAGATTCCGCGATTGGTTTTACACAAAGGGCGTGGACTTCTTCAAACTGAATGCCCCCTTTTTGTAATTTTTGAAGTCTTTTCATGGAGGCCCCATTGAGAGCAGGCTTTTGTGGCCTTGCTTCCCCTCAGATTCCCGGGACTTCATCTGCGGTTTTTGTAGCCACAGTTTCTTTCTTTTCGTTTTTAATTGTTTGTTTATTTGTATTTGTGTTAATCGTATTCATTTTTAATCCCACGAGTAGCTAGGGAAATAAACATTCACCAGTATTGAGTCTCCAGCCTCTTTCATACACCTATTCACCGGCTAGTCCTTGTATAGGGTACCCAAACATTCATCAGAACACTCGATTATAGGGGTCTGCATTTATACTTCTTGCATACCGTTTTCGACTACTCGGGTAAGTAAGAAAAAAAAAAATTTATTTCCAAAAATATTCACTTAATTTTACATTACTTTGACTGGAATTTTGTTGATGAATTTCATACATTCCCACTTTTGAGGTTAGGTCCGGAACTTTCCCTTAAAGTAGTTAGACATTTAAAAGTGACATATTTAGGAGAAGTATGTACACGGTTTTAAGAATATTAGCAATCGCAATAGTTATAAACAAATTTTAGTCGATTAATTTCATGAAAACCAAAGTCATGGATCTTTTCAAAAACCTGTCATTTTTTCAAAATTCAATATTTTTATAAATACCTTCATACTTCTCTAGTTATTGGCTTACAGATTAACAAAATAAAAATTGTTTGCTTTTGTTCCAGGATGACAGTTACTCAAGCTGCGAGAGCCACTCTTTTTAACGCCGCATCGTGCCGCCATTTTCTGCCGCCTATTTGTAAAAAATATACTGTATTTTATTATACCTTATTGCATGTACAAACATGCAGTGCAGTTAATTTTTTGGAAACAAAATTTTTTCCACGCGAAAAAACACGTTTAAAAGTAAGCGTGTTTTTGTGAAAAATAAAACTCTTTTTAATATTTCGTAACTACGCTTTACTCATACAGGGAGTACCTACAAAATTTTCTTAAACGAATGGCCAGTTAAAAATAATAAATTTCATTATGGAAACTTCATTATATTTTTTTACTTTGTTTCCATTCAGAAGAAGAGGCAATAAGCGGTATACAGCAGATGAAAAGTTAAATCTTTAATAAAAATAAAAAAAATAAAACTAAAGCTAACAAAAGAGTTTTCTTTTATACTTTTACAATAATCACGTTTTACCTAATAACGAAATAAAATAATTCGTACATGCCAAATAACCACGTACTTCGATTGAAAATTGAACTCATTGATGGAACGAAATCGGTCTTTATAGAACGAGATTGCGAGGAAAGCGACTTAAAAAAAAAATAAAATATAATTAAATAGAGCAAATATAGTCGTCACCACTGGTAAATATGTATAAATGTTTCTTTCAGTTTAAGATATATTTCATTGGTTTCTGATATTAAATTTCCTTAATTCAAGAAATAATTTCCTTATAAATAATAAAACTTTATTTTTTGGCTTCTTGTAAAATTTCCCTAGACATAAAAGTTCTTCTATAATAATTTTTATTTACTATATTTTTGTTTTGTTATTATTTTATATTTATATTAATTTTTACAATTATTTTATTATCTATTAATTAAGTTGTATTAATTAATTAATAATAATAAACAATTAATTAATTGAATTAATAAAATTTAATCAATTAATTATTTATTATCTTAAGCGGTATACTTAAATAAACTTTTCAATTTAACAAAACATTTTAAAAATAAATCAAATAATAATAATAATAAAAAATTAAAAAAAACACGTTTTTAACTCGAAAAAAAAACAATAATGATAATAACAATATAATCATAAAATACCAATGATAAAAAACGACACGCCGACATAAGGAGTTTGCGAAAAAATGATGCCAAAGTGCGCACCCCTGAAAGCCTTGTAAAACCGGATTTCCGTCAAATTCGACGCAAATTTGTCATCGCCTTTATAAACGAGAATCGAAGTTTTGTTGTCAATAACGCGTAATAGAATCTCTCCAATTTTCACGCGCGGTCGCTTCATACTTTTCCCGCGGCTCGTACCTGGGCGGACTTTAATAAACTTCCGACGAGTAACGAACTAGGACTTGCGCGTAAACCGGGTAAGCGCGCTTAAGATAAAATCGATATTTATAGTAGCTACCACAGTGGCTGTCTCCCCGGTTATACCGTTTCCGCCCCCCCCCCCCCCCCCCTCCCAGCGACTTGTGCTTCCTCAAGCGTGACGTTGCTTTAATAGAACAGTTTTGAGTCTCGCAAAAATGAAAAAAAAAAAATAAAAATAAAAAAATACATGGACATGTATACATTATTATGAAAATATGGAGAATATCTTATCTATACGTAGTATTTGTGATTCTTACACTATTCGTCGATGATGACCGTGTTCCGGACGTTGGTTGATGACTCCGACGTCACTCCTACATATGATAATGGACAAGATTTGTCTCACAGTTCTTTTCCTCACCTTGGAACGAGCTACTGAAGATTCAGGTTGCATGATTGCAAAAGTCGTTGGATGATGCACTTCAACCCACGTGGTTCCGAATAATAAATCGACAAACGTGTAGACCCCGCGTTATTGGCCCTTTTCATTTTTCGAAGCGTTTTTCGGGAGCTGCTTATGCCTCAACGATCGTAAGAAGAGTGCCGTTTTTCGATTTCATCCTCTCGCCTACTTTCCCAGCATATACCATCAGATATCGCGATGAGACCACGTCATTCGAATAAGATCTCGAGACGCTGAGTAACTATACCGATTAGACTCGTTATACCAGGTGCCTCTGCACCGATTAGCGATATGATCGATTGTGCTTCATCGTGGATTTTTTTCTCTCTCCTATTTGTCATTACTGAACTCCATTTATAAATAGGGTAAGTAAAGAAAGTATCGTTAGGTCATTACGCATGCTGTAGTAATGGCAACTATTACCTTAACAACTCCTAGTTGACATAATTATTTCCCTGATCAAATATATGTATGCGTATTACATTATAGTCATGATGACATTTCACTTTGAACTCTCGAAAAAAATCACTATTTTTATCATTTTTTTTTTGTTTTTGACAATAAAAATGTAGATAATTGAATCGCGTTTTTTCGGAAGTTATTATTTTTTAAATTATTTTTAATATCAGTTTTTAAAAAGTTTTTTAAGTCAGTTTTTTTTTTCTTACAATACCTATAAATACGAGAAAACTGTAATAATAAAATAGCTTCACTTCGTTCACGATGCCTAGTCTTGGAATCATCTGAAACAAAAAAAAATCAAAAAGATTCTTAATCTAGATATGCATCGCTATGACCGTTACATCAATCAATCATTTGTATTGAAACGCAACAAAATGGTGGATTTGAAAACAAAATAAAACGAAAAAAGCCGTTCTTTTGGCAACTTTATCGACTTTTACAATATGATAATTTCAATTATAGAAAATTTAATTATCGATCATCCGAACCAATGGAAAAAATGTCGTTTCGTCTCGGTGTAACTAGACTCGTCAGTAAGGCAACAGTAGTAGGAACCTAGACACCCTAGAATCTCTAGAAAAATGTTTTTATTTATATTTGCGACGTGATGTCTCTTGTCACTTGCGTGAACAGTAGACAGGTAGACAGAGACATCTAGCGCACTATATTCCAATCAATTGCAAAATGCAGGATTATTACATTTTGTTCGACAATTTTTTTTTGTATTTAGGTAGAAATTACGTCTTCGATTGTGCATTCGATAGTTTTTGGGTAATATACTTATTTACTGTCTATAGTTTGTGGACAATATAATTGGCCAGTTTCTCATTGGAAATGTAACATTTTCCTTGATACTATTTAGATAAATTTTTTAGATAAATCTTGCACAATTTGCACCCAGTTTCTGTCCAACATTTTTAGGCTCATCTGGGATGACTTACCTAAGCATTTTCTGTCCAATTTATGCCTACATTTTGCTCAATATTATTGTCATATTTTCATAGTATACACTTATTACGAAGAAGGTTATGTACACCGTAGGCATAATGATCTTGAAATAAATTTATGAGTGCCTTGAAAAGTGTCGTACCAAGACTTTAGTCGTAAGTTTCATCGTAATTTTTGCTCGTATTATCACTATCTACATTTTTATTGTCATTAAATCATTCGCAAATATCATTTTTATCAGGATTACCATGTAGGGTTTGTTCGTTAACTTCTTCTTAATATATATGTGACAAGATTGCTGACCTCAACCTCATCTTCTTCAATATTTACGTCTGACAAAATCAATTGCAGCCGATAATTATGGCGCTTTACATCTCTTTACAAAGGGTAATTTTGATTTTAAATACTGAGTTGTTATTGGTGGAGATTTCAAATCTGACGTTTATTGCATTATTGTTTATCTTGATAGAAAAAAAAAACTTTTTCAAGTTTCTTCGTTTTTCTGTATTTTATTCCTGTAATGTTTCTTTCGTGTTCTTCTATTTTAATTTTTAATAATCTCCCAGTTTCTCCTACATAAACTGCACGATTAATGATTGCATTTTAATTGGTATTCCACTCGACTTTGTTGCCCTTTATGTAACGTGCCTTTATACGGTTTGATTCCTGCAATATATTTATTATAAGGTTTATAATAATCTTATATTTATGTTCTTTCAGTGATCTGTTGATGTCTTCCGAATTCTTTAACTGTTGCCATATGATGTATAGTTTGGATACCATTGGTTTTTAGCAAATTCTTTGCTACATCCAATAAATTCTTTATACTACTTAAGAAATTTTAATGATCATCAAATACTTGGTCATTTATTTTATAAAGTTTCATCAATTTGTAAATTGACAGAGAAGTACTTATCTACGCAATTGTACATGAATGGGATAAATAATATGGAAAACAACATCATTAAAAAATGGAAAATGAACATTTAGAAAACTTCTCCCTCATACCTAAGGTTGGACCGAAGTATCGAACTTGGCAACACGTGAAAAAGCCTCCTCCCCTCCCCACCCTTTACCACTTTAACGAGAAATTTCAGATTAAATCCAATGCAAGTGGATAATATATATACGCACTTCACTTTGATGCAAGGAATGATGTTTTATCGAAGAACAGATTATTATCGATCAGTAGGTAGATGCATATCGATATGAGTTGTTCAAATGAAAAACATGATAAATCATAAAACGTACCGACATTTTATCAAAATCAAAATATCAGTCAAATTCGAAATAATGTCTTGTAATATTTTGTCATTGTTGATTTTCGGATGTACATGGGTGCATTATGTTCTGAAACATATGTATTCGATCCAGATTAGAGATCGGGGAATTGCAGACATCACGAATTTTGAAAAACTACATGTGGAACATAATCGTACATAGATAAGAGTGAACTCATCATAACTTGTCAATATAGGACAAGTTCATTTATGCTCTTTAGTTATTAGATTTATCGATAATGCTGCACGATGATAATCTCAATTTAAAAGAAAACTGACTTAATTCTCATATATATGTTTTCTTTTATATCAGAGATATTATACATATATAGAGGGAGAGGGGGGGGGGGGGGGATCTAACGTATAAAAATGTTTAAAATAAATATATTACATAATAGGCAATATTTCACAAAATGGACAAAATAACGAGACAAAATGTTACTTTAATAATTTATATAAAAATAGTTTACACAATACATAATGAAAAGTTTTAGAAACACAATCTAAAAAGAAAAAATTTCTTCTTATGCAAATATCTTAGACTATAATTATTTTTTGTATTATGTTTTATAAAATAAATTCTGAAAAGTGTCTGTATCGTCATTTATATAACCCTTTACAACCCTTTACATTTTTCTTTTTGAATTGACTTGAAATATCTTGGTAGGAGGTTTTTGGGGTCGCTACTTGCGAATCCTGTGTCAAATTATGAATTCAAAATGGCGGATTCAGCATGGCGACCACCCAATTGTAAAACAATTTTACATCATGATAGCCGTCATTTTGAAGCCGCCATTTTGAATTTCGTAAAACCAACCTGCCGAAAAATCCCAATGATATATACCATAAATCAAACTTAAATCTATCTTAAAAAACAGCGTCAATAATGAATTCTTTCAAAAAATCGTGATTTTTTCAACAAAATTTATATATATGCCGCGACTGCATTTGGATTCATTTAGCGCATGAAATTCTACAGGAAATAACTGTACTATTATCGAGCGAATAACTGCGCAATGCTGCCTGTATTATTATCAAATTAATGAAAGAGGCTTTCAATCATTTATAATTTTGCCATTTAAACATTTCACATTTATAAATGTATATATATATCCATTTTTCTCCTTTTTCAACGTGTCCCATTTACGCGCACGTGTCATTGCATAATTTTATTGCAATCATTTTATCGCAATCAATCGCAAAGAAATATTTTTCCCCAATATTCAAGTACGATTTTTAAACGCGTTTATAATCAATCAAATCATAAATCATAATTATATCATATTCATTTCAAAGATAGGAGGGTTGCGTGATTATTAGTAAACGATGCTTTGCCAAGATCGTTTTACGAATACGTTACCGATCAGTATATATATATATATATATATATATATATAACAAATTATAACTTATCTTTTGCAGGTGTACTATAAACTACATGCCATCGGACATTTTCGAATCTTTCGATTAAAAAGTGCTTGACCGACTTTCTATCGATAATCTTAGATATCGAATATTTGGTCACTAATATAAATGTATGCAGATGAGTAAACATGTCTTCGTTTATGGTAAACTATGTTGGCAATGTATATATATATTGATTTTATATACGTCATGCGCTGCAATATGCAATTACGCCAATCATCATGTCAATTGTCTGTTTTCTCATAATTAAATATCGAAATAATTAATTTCATAATTAATTTCGAAAAATGTTTATTTCGTTATTACAATATGCATGTTATTGTCACTTCTTTCGAAAAAACATCACTTTCCCCAGACAAACACAAATAGAGAAAAAAGAACCGTTTTAGATTTTTTATTCTGTTTATGCGTATATATAATAAAATCTAAGATTATTACTTTTCTTCAAAATGAAATGCGAGGGATTAGACGATCAAATTTTTTACATTATTCAACATGAAACCGAAGATTGTCAGATTTCTTCAACCACTTAAGATGAATGACCTAACCTGTGGTCGCATATATGATTTACCGTGTAATTAATCATCAAGGACTATAGTTATCAACATTTCTGACGAATAAATAAATATAGTGATACGAGAAGATTGATTCATTTTCAACAGAAAAAAAAGTATTATAGGGAACAAAATCATCAGTCATGTCGATTGATTTTCGAAAAAATGAAAATTTTACATTTTACCTCTCTGATGTACGTACACATAAATAAATATATTGAAAATATCACTCGATTATTTTACACAATATTTCATCTTTTTAATGGTTTCGAATTTAAAACACGAATTTTCCTTTATGACATTTATTGTTATTGACGGCATATTAATTAAAATTTGATTTTTACAAAAATAAGTAAAGCAATATGTATCAGATTTTTTGAAAATTAAATTCTTTAATATAAATAATCAAACATATTTAAACTTCACGTTCAATCCCAAATATGAACTGTAAATTATGCAATTCGTAAGTCAATTGGCAGGAGACTTTCATGTAAATTGTGATTAACTTTCTACCAAATCCGATTCAGGCAAAATCGTAAGACCAAAATCACAACGTGTCTGTTTTTATCGTAAGAGTGATCAAATGCAAACATGCCAAATCTACCTAATTGATGCTTGCCACGAAATGTGTTATTTACAATCTTATCAATTTTTATTTAAATTGTCATAAATTATGATATGACACGTGAAAGCAACAAAAAAAGTGGAAGCTAATTTTTTTGCAAATTTACTTTCGAAAGGGTAAACAATTCATAAAAATTTACTTGCTATTCCAAATTAACTATAATTGTTGTCTTTCTAATGATTATATTTTAGGTTTTAATAATAATTATTTTTACATCGACAATAATATTTATAATTATAATTATTTTTGCTGTTATTGATTTATTGCGAATTTTTAAAAATTCTTTCAACTGGAATAAAAAGATTGTCGTTCATTTGTCCAATTTTCGTCCATTCGAATATCGATACATTTTCGTACTTTGTGAATCTTCTCATTTTCGTTGCTTTTAACCTTGAAAAAACAAAAAATTCATGTATTTTTCAATGTGCATAATCACCTATAATTTGAAAAATCTGTAACAATGTAACATAAGACTTCCACGAACGGTGTGCCTCAATGATGTTTGAGGTATTAAAGATATCCGTTATCAAATTTTCTTCGAAACATTTATAATATATCTCAAAAAATTAAATTAAAAAAAAGCCATCAAAATGTAAAAACAATGAAATTTAAAAGCATAAAAAATATTTTAAAAAAACAGGGTCCTACTTCCACGTCGACTCTGTTAATCCTGTAACAAAATCAACAAACGTTAAATTGAATAAATGTTATCTAATGTTAATTGTTTAATTTTTAATATTGTCCGTCAATAATTACATAATATAAATAATAAAATAAATTATAGTCATCGTCGATAATATCGATATATTCTATAATTATAATAAAGACTGTACCAACTGAAAAATGTGCATTGTTTATTTTGCTGCTTGTAATGCTCAGATACGAAAAAAACGTACTATTAAAAGAAAATGTGTTCTTCAATTTGAACTTTAAAATATTTAGATTCTATATTTTTTTTGTAATGAAAATTGAGCGACTCCTTCAAAATTGTCTTTTTTTTTACTCCGTTAAGATCTATATTTCATTGCAGAACTGCCAATATAACGATTCACACTTAAAATAATAAATTTCACTCTTAAAAAAGTGAAAAATTCACTTTATTTAAAAAAAGTTTAAATTTTCACTGTAAAAAATTTGGCTGACAAGCCAAATAAAAAATGTTAATTATATATCTATTTTAATTGTCTCTATGCAGAAAAATAAATAAATGAATGCGTCATTTCTTTTCCAATCTCTTCATTTTGCATTTTTCATTATTTTATTTTTAGTAGAGATCTCTGCTAAATTCAGACTAACTTTAGGACATTTTCCACATGCTTAAAATCTACCAATAATTATTTCATCGTGGAGTACATCATTGTCCTATTCCTCAAAAACTCGCAGTTCTTCTATCAAAGGGAAAATTCTTATTGTGTTTAATTGAAAATGCATGAACAAACGTCATCCTATTGTTGCATGAATCTTCGAAGGCTTCATATCTCATCGATACCTAACTGTATCTGGAGTATGAGTATCTTATCGTATATCTTCCTAACTCAAGATTACGAACTTCTTGAGCACTGTTAAAATTTCACTTGGAGAATTAGATTCGCCACATACATTAATGAAGATTTAATACTTATCATTAAAAATTGTTCAGAAAAGTTAGATGGTCTCTTATTTAACAGCTCGTCTTTTAAATTATATTTTTTATATTATACATATATATGACTTAACGGTTTATTTAACTACAATATACTTAAAGGCCAGCATAAAAAAGCGTTTCTAGATCAAAGTAAGGCCTCCAAGGTCATCGACAGATAAAAAGAAAAAATGTAAAAATGGACGTGCGCCTCAAGGAAATCGTAAATTTCAAAGTTTATTTGTCTGGCTCATTTGTACGCCGATTCTCCGCAAATGTCGCGCTTTATCTAGCGACATAATTCCGGACGGCGTATTGCCGAATAAAAAACGTAATATTGTTACCGAGAGGCATCGAAGTGTAATTCGTAGCGAACCGTGACCGAGCCACAAACCACCACGGGCCATTGCATTTTACGAGCGATCTTTTTATATAGGTGCACGCGGACTTAACCGCGATCCTGGCCGACAACAACAACGCGCGATAAAACCATTTCGCGTTAAACAGTGATCGAAATTCATGGCGCGATCACATAAATCTGCCATGGCAAAAACTTCCGTCCTGATAGACTCCGATCGACTCCTCGGCTCTATCTACCCTAAACTGCGAAGCTGCGATTGCCGCACGCGGAGGTCACGGAGTTTCCGGAAAAATCGATTGTCGGACAAGCACTTACTTGCAAAATTGCGGAACTGGGACGGGGGTCGGAATCTGGCCGAACAAGATGTTACGTTATCCTTTACTGGCCTGTCGATACCGTACGCTCCTATAAAAATGTCTTATTACTTATCTTATTGCTCTCTTATAGTTCCTTTCAAAAGTAATTGTTAATTTTTTATAATAGCTTTTATATTTTTGGTTTCCGCTTCTTTTGATATTTGCCAAACGCGGATCGTGCTACGCGTGCATATACTGGAATACGAATGGATTAGAAAAGGGTAGGATACGCATGTAGGCTAGGCCATTCTCCGACATCTCCGATAATACTTTCAAGATCGCAATTTATAACAAAAATTATATATGTTGTCTTTACGCGTTTGATCCTCTTCTTACATATTGATAACACATGGCATCTGTTATCCCGGCATTATGTGTATTATTGGTAACAGGAAATAGATATACTGGATCTGATCAGGATCGTTTCATTCTGATAAGTTCTTCCCTGGTAGAAATTCCATCCAATTTTACTAGATACAAGCTAGTTGCTGTCTAAAATTATTGACTGAACAATAAGTAGACAAAAATAAATAGACCAGTTGTTTGTTAAAAAACCATCCAGATATAGGATATTCAAATTGAATTTAAAGCGGACATGTCTTGCCTAACAACTGTTCAGTCAAATAATTCAAAATTCGTACACAATCATCGAATCTACATGCAGTACAATTATTCAAAGTATGTAAATAAAACAAACGGACAAATATTAGATACATACTATATCCAGTCAAAATATGCACTTAATTTTTTTACTATGGCTTCCCCTTAAGGTGGTTCTAAAGTAGAGCAGTTACCGACCTAACCTCAAAACAGGAAAAGTATAAATAAAAAAGGATTGAAACATTTTATGAAAATTCGGGCTTTGCAAGGGTGATTCTACACACCATATACAGTCCCCAACAAAATATCTATCACATTGATTCCCAATTAAAACAGGAAAATCCGAAAGAAATTATTTTCTCTTACCAGCAACAAAAAAAAATGTATTTCGGATAATACTCGTTTAATTTTGAACCAAATTCAGCGATATTTT
>JAPYZR010003840.1:0-13391 GCA_030522945.1 Trichopria nigra
ACAATCTTGCGAGCGAAGCGAGCCGGGGGTCCAGGGGGCGGAGCCCCTTGGTGGGGTTGGCGGCCGGAGGCCGCAGGGGCGAAGCCCCTAGTTTAAATTATCTGAAGTTTAGAGTAAGTTCAAATTCGAAGGTATATCTCGAAGCACATCTGGCAAAGTCGACGGGTAATCAGTAGTCGATTGTTAGGATGGATATGACGACAGAGAATTAAGAAAAAGTAATAAACAAAGTCTATAATTGTCGTTCGACCATCGCATCCAGTGTCTCAATCCTTGCATTCAAGTTCTCTTGGAGGATTTCGTTTGCAGAGCTAACTATGATGTAGTAGACTGTTGACAACAATTCCGTTGTGCGGTGAACTATAACGTCAACAATCTATACTGCATCGAAACTTGATAAACGAGACCCTTGAAGAGGACCGGCGTAAACCTGCAAACCCTGGATGCAATGACTGTAAGAATGACTATATATATATATATATATACAGTAGCCGAGCAACAAGGGCGGTCGGTAGTTTGTTAAAATTGACCTAAATTATAAAGTATTGTTTAAATTCAATTCTCGTGGAATTACGTGCAGTTTGCACTCTCCTTATAATCATTATTATCACCGTGACATCGCTGAAATTACATTCAACTACTGTTTGCCATGGAACAACAACTTCGTTTCTGATTGCTCATGAGGTCAATACATTTTATCCGGGAAATTCTCTAATCGTGTAAAGTGGAATTTACTCGGGCTATAAATTGATGAGTGATTTTCCATTAATGAAATAAATGGGTTTTTTTTTTTTCTTATATGTATATATAATTTATTTAACATTTAAGGAGTCGAGGCTTGCAGCCTGATTATCTTCGCCCGACTCGGCTCAGTGATGATTATACGAATATAATCAGACTGAATGTATGTTCAACCAATGAAATCTCAGCTACAATTTTCTGTAATTTATATATAGGAGTGAATTTGAAAGTAGGTATTTATTGGTAACCTTATGAAGACATAAAATAGATTTAATGTGTAATATTTCATATATTTTGTATCCTGTACATCATGTGGTTTTGAAATCTATCATCTCGATATAGAAAAATGACATGGGAGGATGTTAAAATGAAAGACGGAAATGTTATTAGGTTGTACATCTCTTTTTTTTTTTGTTAGGATTTAATAACCATCATTTCTACTCTATATGCAGCATTCTGAAAAATTTGTAATAAGAGAAATGATTGATAACTGAAGAAAGTTGATAAAAATGAGTAAAGTTGACTATAATAATCTTTCGAAAATGTAATTAAAAACTGTGAACCGATCATACAGATTTTCAACTTTTCATTCCAAAAATATTTAACCTGATATAATTTGATCTAAGGAATGTAAGGTATTTATCGTTATGATGAGTTTTATTGTCTTAATTTTATAAAGAGAAATATAAGACGTCCCTTAAGAAAATTGAATCCAATCGTTTAATTACGACGAATTATTTTGAGTTGGCCCTTGAGGACTTAGCAAACACGCTTGCACGAGGGGCCAACGACTAAACTAATTATACAGTTTCATTTTTCCTGTTCTAATTAGTTTCTGTTTAAATATTTAATTAGGAATTGTCAGAAGACAGTGTAGAAATGCTAAAGGAATTCAATACACGAATCTACCAACATTGAAGGTACCATAAGTTACCACAATATTTATAAAATTGTTGCTCGTTACATAAATGTTGCGTAGTTGTTACGCACCCGTTACACAATATAATAGCACCGAACCTTATGACAAGGTTATGTAATGTTGCCATAAGGTTTTCAACCTTGTAGGAACTGCACTTAACCTTGCTGTAAGGTTTGGTGATGTTAGGGTAGTATTGTGCTTGATGGGAATGCAGTTGAAAAATATTGCACAGGCATTCCCGCAAGACAATATAGGAATTGGGTCCCGTATTTAGGATCTTAAGATATCTCCATTGTAATTGGTTCCGATTCCATTGGTGATTGTCAGAAGATCATACAGAAGACGATACAAAACTATCTTGATGCCATTTGAAAATGCTAAATTGTTTGGGGCTTAAATTGTTTCATTGCAATTAATTCTGGTTTCAGCATTCCATTGGGCATTGTCTGAACATAAGATATGAATGTCTAAAGACGACATACAGAAATGTCTAAGAAAGATGCCAAAAAAAAGTCGAAAATCTGTGAAATCCAGAAATTAGACCATCAGACTATCTGGACCCGTAAATTGTGACCTCTTAGCCCATTCCCAATTTGTTATTGTATTTATTATAACGTTATAATTGCAAGAGAGAAAAAGATCGTCATCAAATCATCTGACTGTATGGAAACCTGTCAAGGGAAATAAGGACAAGCTCCTATATTTGGGACCTTGCGGGTTGTTTCCGTTGCAATTGCTTCCAGTTTCAAAATTCAATTGGGTATTGCTAAACGTATTAAAGGACTGTCGATACGTAATTCAAGAATGTCAAGAATTCAAGAAGACAAATGCCTGAGGAAAATACAAAAATGTGGATAAGATCCACGGGAAATGCTTCCAGTCATATGGTCCCAGGGATTGGTAATCAAAAAAATGAAAACAGTAACCAATTTACATATCAGGGTAACTTGCGTTTCTGAACAATCCGATAGATTTTGGATGTTCCTACAGTTAGGCATTTTTCAATCCATGGGACCACAACCTGCCTAAATATTCTAAGGACTTTCTCGTACTTGGCATCCTTCGATAATGCCCAACAAGCATATGAACAATTGGATCCTAAAAAAAAGCGCAAGAATGATGGAACCGAGGTCGTGAAAGACCACAGGAAGAAAAAAAGCATGAAATGACGTCATGACCATCCTGCAGAGCGTGGGGACGTTACTACTGACCATAGAAGGTCAGTAGTAACGTGCCGCAGTTGTCGCTCCATGGAGCCGTGGCGTAAAGTACAGTGACCCACACCGTGCACGCAACTTGGATGGGTCAAAATCACGAGCAGGTCTATGAACATCTAAAGACACGAATTTGTAAACTTTTCTCATCGATTTGTTGGATGTGTCGTTATGCGGCACGGAGTCTTGACATCGCGAGTATATAATGTCGCGCGGTGCTTGCCTATATGCGTCGCCAGCCCAAATTCAGGCGAATTCGAGCTGCGCGGAAATTAATTGAATAAGTATAGGTGATGATGTGTCGATAAAAAGAAGAGGAAGTAGAGGTGGAGGAGAACCTATGTCGCCGTCTCGGTCCCAGTTGCCGCTGGCGCTGACGTAGACGATGGCAACGACGGCGAGGACGTAGCCGCCGATGAGGAGTCTGACCGCCTGCACCGTGAGCGTCCCGAGTGCCATTCCAAATCGTCAATGAGGGGATGATGAGCGGCGGCGCGGTGGGTCGCTCTCGGGTGGCCCTCCTCAGGCCGACATCCGGTTCGCGCACAACACTCGCTCGTCGGGGCACCCGTTCGCGGGGGGTCTCCTACTCAGGAAACCCGCTGGGTGCAGCGGCGGACCCCGATTACGCCGCACATGTCCGCGTCCGCCGCGCCAGGGAAATCCGCACATCCGGGACGCGGCCGACCGAGGGCGTCCGTCTCTTATTCGCGTGCAAATTTCGGCGTCGCTCGATTCCAGTCGATACTACTCCTGGCGCACACGGGAACAAAGGGGTCGCTCGCGAACTGACACTCGATTCCCGGACGTCGAGGATCGACGGATGAAGGTGGACACTCTACGGACTACTATACAGACGTTTCCTCGTTCCTGATCCCGACGACGCTCCGGAGTAGCTACAATAGGATCTCGCACTCACTCCTCCCTCCGGACTATACTCCGGCGGACGCTTCTCTATCGCTCCAGACTGGGGGTGTACAGTCTCTTTCACGAGGAACGGACGCGTCTCTCCTGCGCGCGCGAACCCTCCGACTGCCGGAATGGGGGTGCCCCTCTCTCTCTCTCTCTCTCTCGCCCTGGCGCCGTCGTCGCGCCGCGGCCGGCCCTCGCACCCTCTCGCTCTTCAGCGATCGATTTAGAGACTCCTTTCGTTTCGAACGACTCTCGCCGTCTGTATACGGTTTTCCATGCTACGGAGCCAATGCCGCCGCACTTGCACCGAGTGCGCGGTCCCAGAAAGAGGACGTCAGTGGTAAGGGTCTCGTTCGGTCAGGCGGCGAATGGAGGCTCTACTACTTATACATGTCGCGAAAAAAAAAAACGTTGATACGCGTAGATAATGTATATTGGAGCGTACACTGAGAAAATGCGACGGCTGAGGGTATAAAAGCCGAGTACAACCGTGGGTTGAAAACAATTTTACTTTGGTAATCGGATCGTAAAAAAAGGTTATAACGTGAAAAAAAAAACGTTATTTACGTTTCAGCCGAACATTGTGGTCCCCTTCGGAAAACATTCTTGCAATTGCAAAATAGTACATAATGCATATATACATATAATGTGCAAACATAAATGATGAAATGAGTTGCAAAACAATTTTGTACCGAATAACAAAAAGAAAACTTTAGCTTATGCAGCTGACAAATTTTGAAAGAAATGATACCTAACCTCTATTTTTCAAAAAAAATTGCAAAAAAAAAGCAAATAGTAATTTTTTCATTTTATTTATTTTTACCTCATTTCCTATACACGGCGACCCATTTCTAGCCATTAGTTTTGACCTTGATGTCAATTTTTAAGGTTACTTCAAGGTCACGGTGATGGCTCTTTTGTAAATGGGAAAACCCCCACTATTTTTGCCTTCGAATATAGAAAGAGCGGAAAATTTTACATCAAATTGTCTTATGAAAAAATTGTTTTTGCGACCTGGAAAGGTCAAAAATTAAGGTCAAATGTCTATGAAAAACGGTCTGACGTACGTTTTTTAAAGTACTTTATTACCATCAAACAACCTTGAAAATTGACCGCAAGCTAGACGATGTGTTTTATACTTTTACAATTCATTGACTTTTCTCAATATCCAGAAAACCACGTAATTTCAGAAAAAGTACCTTTAATATAGTAGGGGTTCCCATTTAAAAAAAAAAACATCGTGACCTTGAAATTACATAAATTCGGTACGATCTTGCCGATATTCTTAATTTTTTTTTTTGTATATGTGTAATATTATTTTAGTGGTATTCGTGGTCGCTGAAGATGATCTCGATGTCAAAAAATACAAACTTCAAGATGGCGGATATGCTTGAAGCAAAAATCGTTATTTCTTATCGAAATATCCCGTACGGCAGAATATATTGCAGCAATATTGCAGGAAAATTTCAATATATATTGCAGTAGATATATATTGCAGAAATATTGCGGAAATATTGCTGCAAGGCGAAATGTCCGCCTTTTCTTTATCCCAGCAATATTGCTGCAATATTGCGGAAATATTACATCAATATTTAAGCAACATCGTGACAGCATTGGTGCAATATTGCATCATTATTTCCATAACAGTACTGCAATATTTCTGTGATATTTCTGCAATATTACTGCGATCAAAAATAGGTAGATATATATATATATATATATATATATATTGTAACAATATTTCATATATATATACGTGTGTGTGTGCAATATTAATAGTGCGATTTCGTATATACATGCAATATTGCCTGTCACAAAATTTTTTGAAATTATCCAGAAAATTCTCATTCTAGAATTGAAAAATATTGAATAGGATGGAAGGTAGCTCTGGAAGTAATATATTCTTTATAGTCAAACCTAATGGATCCTTTCAAAAACTCGTTATTTTATTTTTAAACCATTTTGTGCATTTAGTTCTTATTATATATTTTGTATATATAATACAATCTTATCATTATAGTAACAATAATAAAACTTTTTTTTTAAGTAAACATTTAAACGTGTCTGAGAACATTATATATATAGAATATCTTGTCATCAGTCATGTTTCCATCATGTGAGTTATTATGTTTCCTTCTTCGCCCTAAAAAAGACGATTATGGATTAGAAATTAGTTTAGAATATATATGTGTGTGTACGGCTTCTGTAAAAAGCAGGTGAATTAATTTTTCAAACAAAATTTGTATACAGGGTGTACCAAAAGTTTGGAAAGGGTCCTGTAACTTTTGAAAGAGAAAAATTTTCGAAAATCGCTGAAACACGTGAACTGATTTTTCAAAAAATCTATTTTTTCTGAGGGGTTCCAAACCCCCCACCCCAAGGGGGGCTTGGCATACGAGGGGGGATGAATATCTTAAATGGCAACATGGGTCGAGTGGAGGCTCATTTGAAAGGTCTTATCGAGACGAATTCAAAACACCTGTCTTAGATGGCGCTGCGATCACTTTTCGAGGAATTATTCGATTTTTATAATGTATAATTTCGTAACTTTTTAGCAAATAAGGATTTCGAAAATCGCCGAAACATGTGAAACATGTTTTCAAAAGACCTATTAGTCTGAACGGGTAAATAAACAACACTTTTAACTGGATGGGGTTCTGGGCAAATACCAACATGGCGAATCTTAATTTCTATATGCAATTTTCGTTAGTTCATGCTTGGCATTGCATTGCATGAAGTAACGCAATGCATTGCATCAAGCATGAACTAACTAAAACTGATAAGTCAGAAATTAGTCTTACAAGGGGTAATTATTTTCACACTTATTATATACAATAGTCTTGTTAAAATGACTCGTTTCTAACCTGAAATACATATATATCGCACCTTTTAACATAATTAACATAATATTAAAAATAAGATAAACTTTAGGGCATATCGAGCTATATAATTCGGAAATTTCATTACAGAGAATAACAATAGAAAAAAAAACGATATTAACAGTAGCGAACTATAACTCCTGAATCTATAGTAGCGTTAAAACATACAACACAATAATTCGGTCTTAACTCCACTTACTGAATAACTAAATACATAAATTAAATAAACAAATAACAGTACTAAAACCAGAAATATATTTGAATTTCTATACGAAATTACAAACTTGCTAAGTAGCTCTGCGCATTACTGCATTGCAGACTGCGTAAAATATACAAACGCGCAATTAACGAGGTCTATCAATTTTTTGGGCCATAATTTTCAAAATTATCACCTTTTGCATTTTGTGAATTTTGGACTGCGAGAGACGTGATGCAATCAGTGGAATCCCGTGCCCTAAAACTGACTATGTGTATACATATACTACTAGTTCGGATGATTATAATGGTTTTTATCAACGTATGTGCAAAAAAGACATCGAAAATTATCATCCATGATATATGAAAGTATTTATAAAAATGGAGTAAAAAAAAGGAATAATAATTAAAAAAAAACTATTCAATGCATTTTAATTCATTCTTGTAAGTATGTAAGTAAAATAAGAATAATAAAGAAAGCGGGAGTCAATTTAAGATGGCAAACAATGTATCGGCAAAAAAATTTTTTTTTTTTTTAAATTACATTATTATATGTACATTACTTTTCTCTAAGGCAATTTTCAAATCCTATCGTTTTCTATTAAATATAATATTTTTTTTTTTTTTTTTTTCTTCTTTAAAGTTTATAGAAATGTTTATTACCCACTTGATTTTATTTGTTTATTCTACTGCTGATTGATCACAGTAGACCTGATGGTATTTTGAATTCAGGAGCTCGTGATCCTACGAGCCTGCGCCGTAGGAAAAATCCCACGATTACAGTTATGAATTGATTATCTTTTCAGTTTTCCAGAAAAAACGTACCTTTACGGTCCAAGTCAAAAATACTCCGAAAATGCTGGTGCACAAACCAGGACACCCTCTTAGGCACGCCTTCTGAAATTTCTTAGCTTGACGCCGGTGTACGTTTGATGTTAGTATTTATTTATAAAATCGTAGACGAAATAGAAATTCAAAACAGGAAAAGTATAAATAAATAAGGATTGAAACATTTTTAAAAATTCGGGCTTTGGAAGGGTGATTCTATATAACATATACAATCTTCAAAAAAATATCGTTGAAATTGGTTCACAATTATACGAGAATTATCCGAAATAAATTAGTTTGGGTGCTGGCAAGAGAAAATAATGTATTTCGGATAATTCTCGCTTAATTTTGAACCAATTTCCTCGATATATTTTTAAGGATTGTATATATTATGTAGAATCACCATTCCAAAGCCCAAATTTTGAAAAAACGTTTCAATCCCTTTTTATTCATACTTTTATGGTTGAAAAGCTCGGTCAATAACTATTCTACTTTAGAACCACCTTAAGGAATTTAAATATTTCAATTAGAGCGAGATTGGCATTGGGATGGGTATGGAGCTACGGGGAGGGAAAATTTAAGGGAGATGTAAGGTGGAGGTTAACACTGTAGTTGACAGTATAGTAAAAGGAATTCTATTTTATGGAGTGGAAGTATGGGGATATAGGAATGGAAGGAGGCGGAAGCGATAGAGAAAAAATATCTGAAGTGGGTTTTAGGATTGGAACCAATAACGCCAGGATATATAGTAAGGGAGGAATTAAATAGGAATAAATTGAGGATGGAAACGGGATGGGTATGGAGCTACGGAATTCTATTTTATGGAGTGGAAGTATGGGTATATAAGGAATGGAAGGAGGTGGAATCGATAGAGAAAAAATATCTGAAGTCGGTTTTAGGATTGGAACCAATAACGCGAGGATATATAGTAAGGGAGGAATTAAATAGGAATAAATTGAGGATGGAAACGGGATGGAGTGCGGGAAGGTACGAAGGGAAACTACGGAGATGGGAGTGAGGAGAAATCGGAAGGAAGTGCACGATTGGGAAAAGAAAAGAGGAAAGGGAGAAGGATAATATAGTGAATGGTCAAGAGAGAGTGTCGAAAGAGGGAATTATCTAAGGAGAGGAGAAATGAGTAGTGAATTAGCTATGAATGTATGGGAAAGGAATAAATGGGAAAGACTGAGGGAAAGAGGTATTGAAGTGGATGAACAGGAAAGAGGGAGAAAATGAGGTGTACATAAGGATGTATAGGAGAAATGGACTGGAGACTGGAGAGAATAGAGAGATGGAGATGTGGGAATGAGAATAGGGGGAATAGGTACTGGATGAATGAGGAGGAGAGAAAGTGTAGGTTTTGTGAATTGAAGAGTGAGTGCGAATATGTGAGGGAGAAAGGAGAAAGAGGAAGTAGGGACAGATGTTATGAATGACGATGGAAGAGGAATAGGATGGATGTCGTGGGTGAGCGAATTAGAATTCGAGTGAAACATTAACAGAAGAGTGAAATGTCACTCTAAGAAATTTAGAAAGCGATGTTTTCAATCTTGGAAAGGCGTAAAATTCATTGTTTCACAAGAGTGGTACGATTTCACTCCGAGAAATTTAAAGAGCGTCATTGTTATTTTTAGAGATTAGATTTCAACTAATGACTTGTTTGAAAATGGACATATATATATATTGTTACGTATCTCCCTTTCAATGACTGTATGAAATGTGTACGATTGTGTTTTTGTCGATATACATGTTCAGAACTCTTCTGTCTATCAAGAACAGAGGTTAACAGAAAATATAGATAGACATTTTGATAATAATTTGGTAACAAACTTAACAATATATATATAGTTACTCTCAGGTATATATACACATAACGAGATGTCTTGATGCAAAAACAAGTCAAGCATTCTACTCCAATGGAATGAAAAATTTCCTTTTTGATAAAAGTGAGATAACGTCATGTTATAAGTGTGAAAGTTCTCTCTAATCGGGGTTGCACGATTTTCTCTCTCGTTTCTTGTGAAATTTCCCTCGAATAGAATCATTTCTCACTTCAAGAATTTGTAAAGTAAAAATAACAAAAAAAAAAAACATTATTTTAACATTTTATATTTCTTTTATTATTTTTCATTAGATTGCAGTTATAAATACAAGATACAAGATACAATCAGTACAAAATATTCTCAAAATACAGACAAAAAATGATTAACAATTGAAGGAAATTAATTAAAAAAACACATTATTTACATTGAAATTAAAAAAAGGGGGGGGGGGGGGGATCTATCGATTGTTGCTATTTCCTAAAAACTATTATTCTTATCATGAATCAGTATAAAGCGTTTTAGTGCACTATAGGTATACCAAATATTTTTTTACTGGTGTTTGTGATTTTTCGAAACGACGAAGATCGAAGGGAATCCAGAATTAAGGGATAGGCGTAGAGGTGTCGACGGTGGGTTCGGGCGTTTCCGTGAGCCGATCGTTAGAAGCGTCGCGCAAGACGAGGGTTGCGAACGATTCAAGGGGTTGGGGGGGGGGGGGGTGACGCGCAACCCCCACTTCACTCATGAATTTGGCGACTCGAAATTGTGAAATTTGATGAGGTTTCCCATTCACTTATCAATTTTAACGATTCAAATTTGATTTCACCACTTTTTCCTATAGCAAAACGTATCACGTCAAAAAAAAATATAATACATGTATATATATTGAAAATATAATAAAAATAAATCAACGTTCGAAGATGGCCCCTTATCGCAATGCATTTAAATGGACAGTAAAGGCCAACTAAAAACAATTGTAATGAAATCAATAATATTTCCCAACTGGATTAAAATGTAAGAAAGATTTGATCAAATATTTTATACGGAAAAGAGTATTGTTGGAGGAGCCATACTATATGGTCGTATCAACCACCGAGATGATTGAGTCGTGTAGTATATGAATGGACTGTCAACTGTAATGTGGTTGTCCCAACCAATACTTTTTTTTTTCGTTTATAAGAATAGCAGGAGACAAAATTGTTTTATTTCAATACATTGAATCCAAAAAAAGAAGTTTTGAAAATATGACAATAGTTTATAAATAAAACTTAAATGGATCGAACTTAAACAAAATTCGAGTTGAAACCGTCTACTTTAAACGTAATTTCAAAAACAGCATTCTATACGATACAAATTTGACTAAAAGGTATTTTTGATATGAAACTCGCTGAAAGCTCGGATTTCGAAGATAAATCACTCGAAAATCCGATCATAACACTTTGCTGCACTATAACTTTTTAAATGTAAATGTTGCAGGCAGAATGTAGAAGTTTCAAACACAAGTTGGCACATATTTTCATTCTAAATAAGTTTGGTACTTCGTATTTCTGTATAGGGGACAATGAAGTGTTAGAAGCAAGATGCTAAAAACAGCGTAACATATTTAGTAGTCGTTTTTCTAAGAGTAAATAGTCTTTTTTCCAAACCCAATAGCAGAGGAAAAAAGTTGGGGAGCATGATCACAAAAAGCACTCTTTACGTTCCTCCCATTATTTTGTAAGTACTGCTTTAAGGGTTCTTTTTGAGATCATAAAATAGAACTGAGATATTATCAGACACATAGGAGTACTTAAAGAGTACTTTTTGTACTTATTCTCTCCCCACGTTGATATCTGTAGGTGCGTTTTTGTGCTTCTATATAGTGACACGAGGCCTCATTGATGGACTATCCGATATTTCGAATAAGATTGAAAAATTGATTTAATTTTGTAATATTGATACAAAAATGACAGATACAATTCGATTCGAATATCACAATTGAGCGGTGCCTGCCAATGTGACATCTTTCTCGAGCTTTCGTGAAAATTGATGAACCTAATATTTTCCTTAATTCTATTTAATCACGGTAAATGTGTCAAACAACAATGAAATCAATGATAAGAACTCTACTAATAGAGTTCTACTATTTAAAAAAGAACTTTCCTTTAGAATAAAAAATATTTTAAAAGATAAATGTTAATTTTGTCTTTTTGCAGTCGTGCTATATGAAAAATTTATTTTTCTTGAAAAAAGAAATAACAGTAGAAAAAAAATTAATAAAAAGGTCCTGATAAATAGTATCTCTCTAAATTTCATGGACCGAAATTTCACTTTAAGGAGTGAAAATCGAGCCACTCTTCAAAAGAGTGAATTTTTACTCTTTAAGAATGATATTTCACACTTATAGAAGTGAAATTTCACTCTACATTGGAGTGAGTCGGAAAATTTACACTCCAATCGGAGTAAAATGTCACTCTTAAAGAACGAAAATTCACTCATTTACAAGAGTAGCTCAATTATCACTTTTTATGGAGTGAAATTTCATTCCAAGAAATTAAGATAGTAAAAAAATTTGTTTTGTTTCCTTTATACTCGTTACATTTTCTGCTTTCCGTGTACTTTTTTTTTTGTTAATTTCCAATTTTTTTAAGGCTATTCCTTAATAAATTTACACGTAAAATACAAGAAGCGATCCAGTATATATTTATACAGTGTGTAAGATAAAAAATGAACCTTATCAAATTCTTTTTAAATCATTCGTTATGTGATATTGAAAAAGAAGTCGTTTCTACTGCAATAAAAACATATACGTGCATTATTCTCTATATTCTCAATTCGATCTTGTCATTCTTATTGTATTGTGTTTTCTTTTCTTTTGTTAATTTGTTACCTGTTGTTTGTTTATAAGTTAGCATTGTAATGTTTCTCACGAATTTCTTTAACAACCATAACGGTTTATAAATGCGACGTCATTATATTATTCATTGTTTTTTTTTTTTTGTTATATATCCTACTTTTTCATTAATTTACGTCTATATTATTATACGTTTTATCGTATTAACACGTGTGTGCGTTTTCACGGATATATAGATTTTATCGACATTAATAATTAAATACAAACAAATAACAATAATAATAATAATATGAAAGCACGAAATATTTGATGATTTTTAAAGAGTCAATACTTATTTTAACAATATTCCATAACTTTTCATATTTCCAGTTTTAAAAGTTATCGGCATTTATCAATTTCCTATATAATACGCTATTCTTATCAATTCACAATAAATATAAGTATTAATATTTTTTTCGATTTTTTGTAAGAGTGGCTATATACACTCATTAACAATTATTATGTACATGTTAATCAAAAGCTAATTAATAAGAAATTATCATTTAAAATTTGCTCTTTTTTTAAATTACTAGAGTATGAACGCGCACAACGTTAAAACACAACAATCAAGTTATAGAAAAGTAATACTTTATTCGATTTCAAAACTTTCAAATATAAATAGATGTAAATTAAAAACATTTGATTTAAGAATATAATTGCACTATTATTTACATATTTAAGGGGTTAATAATTCTTTATTATATACATAGTTTTTAGTAACATATCGTTCTGGTTGATATCCGAAGTAAACTTTTAACGTATTCCATGATCTTACTCGTGAAAAAGCGACATACACCTGTCCATGATTAAAAATGTCTCTTCGATGGTCTAGGCCAAACTTTTCAAATGTTTGCCCTTGCGATTTATTAATTGTCATAGCAAATGCTAGTTTTATAGGAAATTGCCTTTTTTCAAATGTAAATGGATATTGATTTTCACAATACAGCGAGTGATGCGATTCAGAAATTCTTCTATTTTGCTTCCTGTTAAAATCTTACATTTTAAAAG
>JAPYZR010003841.1:0-21731 GCA_030522945.1 Trichopria nigra
TAACATAGAAATACTGGAAAGATTCCAGTCGAAATGTTTAAGAATGATAACAAATGCACCTTGGTTCGTTCCCAACGAAATTATTAGGAATGACCTGCAAATAAAAACTGTAACTGAAGAAATCAAAACGCACCGTGCAAAATATAAAGAGAGGCTCAAGTCCCATCCGAGTAGACTGGTAACTACACTCACCAGAAGACCGCTGCACAATTCAAGACTAAAGAAGTTCAAACAAGTTCATTAAAGTCATTTCTGCATATTAAACAAAACCTATAGTGCAATATAAGTTATAATGTATATTTGTTAATTACCCTATTATGAGTGTTTTCCAATGGGAAAATTACTCGCATGTTTAGTATATTATATTTTTCTTAATGTACTAAAAAAAAAAAAAAAAAATGTACAATAGCTGTACAAACAGGGTGCAGCAGGACGCTCTACATGTATGTATATAATTTAGGAAAAAGTATATATATACTTTCTTCTAAATTACACGCACACACGGGTTATAGCCAGGCTACCTTTCTGATAATGTCAATATTGGTAATTTAGCTGTTTTACCCATACTTGTATGACAGCCACAGCATTAATTCTGGCTGAGTTAGCAAAACTTATGTAACAATATTTATATGTAACTTTTAAGAATACCGTTTTACTTGATAGAATGATAGATATTCGGATTGTAAACATGGCCAGAAAATATGGTTATATAATCCATAAAATTCCAGTTAGAAAAAGTATAGTTGCATCTTCCGAAGTTTTTCTCTCGCGTGATGAATGGTACTGCTGTAATTAATAAAGTGGAAATAGATTATATTAAAAATTTTTTTTTTATTTTTGTATATAATTGTTCTTTTATTTTTTTTTTCATTTTTTAAATGTGTTTTACTTATAATATATACCACATTCCTCACGCTTTGCTTTTATTTTTTATTGCTTATACATGTGGTGAATTTCTCTCTTTACCAGACTGTAATTGTTATTATGCTTGTATTAACATAAATAATAATTAGTTATGAAACTTGACCCATTGGCCTTCAGTCCACCAAGATCCTGATGTCTACGCTGAGTTTGCTTCGCTCACAAGATTGATGGATCGTCCCTTCGATCGTTCTAACGAACGTTAAAGAATATTTTTCTGATTTTAAATTGTATATATTATTATAGTTTAACAACTTCGTCTGCTGCAAATCGGGCGACGTGATGCACTTATGCTCGAACAATTTTACAATTCTTCGATTTTCTTTCCACGTCTTCCATTATGTCAGATAGAAAAGGTGCGGGATATTGGAATTGTACATTTAAATTGGCCATTGGAAATCCCGCCAGTAATGAGACCACAACGAATTCAATGTATACTTGATTAAAAACTTCACAATCTTTCCTATTCTCTTTTTAAAATTTTAGATTTTAGATATTAAATTTCATAATCAGCGATCCTGAAAACCTCCTAAGTAACGACCAAATTACTAGCATGAGCGATTAATATCGCAAAATGGCGATACGATACGACACTATTCTAATTTTAATCACGGTTCCAGCTGGTGAAAATACCTGCTTACGTGAAGCTTTTTTGGTGAGAAAACGTGCAAAGAGGTAAATCGAAAATCGTTGGGAAAAATATTTTTGTACACTTCTTTTTAATGTAAATGAAAGGATGACGCGAAGATTAAATGTAACTACAGAGCAATGCTATTACCGGGATCCAACAATTACCGGCATCCATAATTCCAATTAGTGCTCTGCCATATGTGAGTCACACTGAGAAATTATACAATTGTCTTAATGAAAGCTCAATCGATAACCAGCGAAAAGCGAACGCAACAAAAACATTGCTTATAAAACACACGTATATTATAGTTATAACTTTATAACTTGTCTATTCTTTTTTCATACGGTGATCCTTGGGCGCAATATTCAAAAAAAGATTATTTGCCGTATAAAAGTGTGCAACTCGAAATAACTCGAAAAAGCAACTATATATCCTGTTCTAAAAATTATAAATAATTCATTTATTAAGAACTCTCCTGTACTATTTTTTCAATATAAAATCTAGGGAGTCGAGTGTATCTCTTTTGGCAAGCGAAGGGCAATGCGAGCAACGAGTCCCTTGATTATTTCGTTGGAGTACGATGAAGCTAGCGAAGCACCAGATTAATAACGCCAGATACCAGTTGGGACTGCGCAGGGTGAAACGAGTTTCTATAATATTATTGCGTCTGCGTGTGTCGTTTTGAAAGAAAGCGTTCTCGAACCGGCGAAAATGTCATTTCGAATTGCTTTTCCGTCTTGTCTGATTTTGGCACGAAGAGCGCCGATCTCTTATTTGTCAGCCTCGTCGCGTTTTTCATTTATAGAACAATATTACAGGGAAATGCGAAAGAAAGCTCTGACAAAGCAGCAAGTATGTAGCAATTTGATCCTATATGAGTTTACATGTGAATAAACATATATTTATAATTTTTATACATATAATAGTATTGTAGAAAACTGATCGGACATGTTGAGTGAAACTGACTGACGCCAATCACTGAAGTATTATTTTCTTTTAAGAACAAATGTTCTCGAGGAGAGCTCGAACTTCAGTATGGTCAAAACACAAAAGAAAACCTATCGAAATATCAATGTATTCCCGTTCCAAAAATATTAACTTCTATAAAATATACGCTGAAAAGCCTGAAAGCTCCGAATCATGCGCTTGTAAACATGGAAGTCGGAGTTGCGATACAAAAGTCGGACCAAATCACATATTCGAAATACCGAAAGTAGTATATCTATAAAGTAGTTTTGTTAAGTAATCAAAATTTAGAGCCCCCTTTAAAGCTTTCAGCACTTACATATTATACATAAATGTTACTTTTAGATATTGTCGGTTTTCATTACTGTCTTACGACAGTATTCCTAACTGGTCCCCAGTCTCAAGCGTCTATTGCCGACTTTCAGGGTTCGAGTATGAAATTGTAGATATGTCCGAAGAGTCCAAACATCATATCTGTACGCTCACTTTATTATATTCATATTGTTGTCATAAATATATATTAGTATATATTCCAATATGTTTGACAATTTCGTATTCATCTTAGCCGAAAGACCAAATCAAAAAGTCCTTAATTTTTGTAGTGCCAAATTGAAATTAACTATATGCAAACTCAACAGAATATCGTTAAACGTAATAAATAATTAAATACTAGAAATTCACCTGACAGAATAATTATCAATTTTCTTGATTAATTATCATGGTTTTTATACGTTCCACGTACTACGCAAAAATTGCAAGAAAAACGTCGGCAAAGGGAGGATGAACGGAATTCTCGTCAATGTGGTTTATTTAGCGATGAGGGTGGCTTTACGGTTTATCCCGTTACTCTCTTATCAATGTTTAACGGTAGTCTTTTGAGGTGAAAATCAAGCAATTTCCAAGATATCGAAAGTACGAACAACTTGTGAGTGGAATATACGAGCGCGGAAATGAAGCCAAACTGCCTCTCGCGCCTTCCCTTGACAATTCAGCCACGTATGCGTCATCATTTATTATTCAGTCTGGTTATACCGACGAGCTGTGTCTTACGCACCGTCACGTGCCGGTGGTCTTAAACTATTTATCGAAGTTAGCCCGCTCTGATTTTATTACGATTGTTCTACCGCTGCCGCACGCATCTTCTCAGCGGTTCACAACTTCTCATTTCGACATTTTCTCATCTCTGTTACGAACTAATTATATATTTACGAAGAACTTAAAAAAGAAACAACGAAAATTGATAACAATTTATGCTGTTGTTATTAAAAAAGAACACGCTATTTAGCTAATTTCGTGCCTGATATTCGGGTGATGGATGTCGAGATGATGTCTGCACTGATAAAGAAAATGCATAAAATTCCCTTACAAATCGATTTATAAATGTGGTTGATCTATGGCCAAACTTTCATTTGATCACTGCGTCCAATTTCGAGATTAATTTCAAAGTTGACATTTTTACATGTGTTCTGGGTGTTAAGTGTTACTTGAAATGGCCATTGATAGATTAAGACATATGCAATGTCTAGATTATCTCTAAAATACAGAGCAATATAATGAAAATGACACGGAGAACAATTAAAAGCGGTATGTAATCTTTTTTTTTTGAAGTCATGTGTAATTCATGAATTCCAAATGACATAACCGGCAATAATAACTGCTTGTTTTGTTTCTTTTAAAGTTGTCCATTTTGTCTTTGTATTTATCAATATATATTTGCTAATATATAACAATGATATATGTTTTTGTCAACTTTCAGTACTTTTGTCATTTGTTGAATGTTAACCAAGTCTTATATACGTATATGTTATACGTTTCCGTTTCTGTAATCATAATTAATCGCGGAAGCAGACGGGAGCACTTTCAGGCAGCGTTTTCTTTTATACGGTAATGAATTCAATTCCGCACTCGTGAGATGACGACCGTTTGATGTGTCCAGTCGAGGAATATAGAACCGCACATGATTCATCGCGAATTCTCTGTCGCGACTCTTATAATAGCCATTTCAATAGCCGTGACCGATTAGGCCTGAGCTCAATGAAACGGGGAACGTGGACCGGGAAACGTGAATGTCGTCTGTCCTTATCTAATGCATTATTCTACGTTTGCTTAGTTCCTGCGCCCTCATTGTGCGCGGGCCAATTGTGACGTCAGCGACATAATTCTTGGATGATTCTATACACCGTCGGTCGCGCCAGACTCACGGTCGCACGAGGCGTGTCGTGCAGTCGATAAAACAGTTGATCATTTAGCGACAATATTCTTCCGTAATGATTTGGCAAAAACATTTTCTCGTTACGTATTTAAAGGATAACTATTGCGTACCTTATTATTATAAATGTAAGGATACTTTATTTACAAAAGTTCGTTATTATAAAATTCCATTCTCTAACAATATTAGAAATTTATATGCAAGGTCCCTACAATTTAATTGACCTCGACGTCGCAAACTTCCCATGTACACGGCAATAAAACTAAGGACGTAAAAATTACCAAAAGAAATAATAAAAACAAAATATAGATGATGCATGTTTATAATTACAATCAATTTTATATTTTTCGTACATTTTTTGAAGCATAAACGGAATTTCAAAACCAATACTAAATTTTATAATTTACCATTGTTACAATTATACTATATTTATTTATTTAATAATTGTTATACTTCAAAAATCACTGTGATGTAATTATGTAACAATGACTCACAAAAAATTGATCATCAACTTCTGTCACCTCTTTTTAAGCATGTCCAATTGTCATTGATAGATTTTGGTGACACCCCCTAGCGTTGATATCACAAAAAGGATCTTTGTCGTTCGATGTAATATTTTTTTACATTTTGTTGTTTTTTTTTATTTGCAGATAAAAACGTCATACCGAGATGAATTAATTCCTAAAATGTAAACTTGTCCATGATTGAACAGATATATCAACGATTGCAATCGATAAGAGTGAAATCACACCATTTTGGTTTTTAACTCTGATAATTTGCGAATTAAATTTTTGACTCTGCATTAACTATTAATATTACAATGAGCCGTAATGTAAGAATGGCCACAGAGGACTAGAAACATCCCTTCATGGCCCTGATCTTCAATTAATTTACGACTTTAGCATATAGTGGCAATATTAGAAGTGCTCTCGGTTGAAATGATGTCACAATAATAAAACTTAATAAATTCATTTTCACTGGTACAAATTACATTACATTTTTTAACTGCATATTAATTATAAACCATTATTAAATTGTAAAATTGACCGCTTAAAGCAAGCGCATACTGAGCGGTTGTGGCCAAAGTTATAACGGGATTAATGTTACGTAATAAACTTGTATACAAAATCCATAAAAGTAACTTATGCGTTGCTTGTTACAATGGCGAAATGTGACCGTCATGAAACTTATGCATTATGTCACCGTATAACATTATAAACTTAAAAAGAATGTTTCATCTTTATGTAAAAAAGTTAACGTACATGCCATTATAAGACGGTACATTCATTACAAAGTGGACCACAAAATTTACTCGCAAGCAATAAAATGAGATAATTAAGTTTATATGTTCGTTGCTTAAATATATTATATGTTGCATTATTACAAGACGTATGTCTGCATGAAAGAAATATAGAGAGTATTAAGATTTATTTTATTACTTACGAGTCACTGAAATAATTATACACAAACGATTAAATAAACATATAGTGATTATAAATTATTTAAATGCCATATAACATAAAACAATATGCCTTAAATTAATAATATAAGGCCCAGCTTAAAAATATTCATTTTAACATCAATGTTTCAATACAAATATCTTACCAAATTGCTATTGGTCTATTAAATATTTATTTTGATACAATCTAAATAAAAGTCTCAATATTCTTTTGGTTATAAACCAAATAAAGAATAGTATTGTTCATAACTGTCTGATTGTAATAACGTCTACGTCACTTTTACACTTTTCGAAAGCAAATCTACAGAATAACGATTGACACATGCAACATTAAAATAAGCTTACACGTTTACATACGGTGGTTCAAGTTTATTTTCCAAAAATTTAGCAGCTTATACTGTAACATAGTTATGATCGTGGGAAAAACATTATAATGCCTTTGCTTCAAAGTAAATCCAATAATAAAATGATTTATTATATTTCTAAAATGTTTTGCAATAGTTTTTAATACAATTTATACACGTTGAAAAAACTCCATTTAATTTTTGAAGCGTAATATACTTAATAGTAAAAATATAGAAATAATATGTCAGTTGTAAAAAACAATTACGAGTAAAATTAACACTTTCCTGTTGTATGCTCTTTTGACGTTTTCTTACGTAATTTTGTGCTCAAAGCAAAATAAAAAATTAATACAGCAGATTAATTTAATTAAAAACAACAAGTATAATTATATTTTCTCGAGTTTTAATCTCGAGTCTTAATAATATAATTAAAGGTCATTGAATCAGAAAGTAGTCGAAGATTAATTACGTTATCTCATCGTTGCTAATGAAGGATACACGTGATTTGCGGAGCTTCGTAATTTTAGTGTATGGCAAACTGATAATATTCCACATATATATATCCTGAGAAGAAAGTACGACCTGATTCTACTTGGTTTCGTCAATATCAAACGTTCGTCGTTACAAAAACGCCCTTATTAAATTCGTCTAAAACTTTCGCTTAATAATACTTTTCATTACAACAAAATGGTGAATCCAACTTGTGGTAAGTAGTATATGATAAACGATGAATTTTTAAGATAATAGTGGACAAATATGAATTTCTTTATGGTTTGGAAAAATCAGGTGGATTTAAAAGACTACGAATTGAACAGGACATGCACAGGCTTGTTCGTATCTTTTTTTTTTATCATAAACCTTACAAATAAATCATAAACGTTTATTCGACACATATTAATTTTTGTAAGAATTCATTTGGTCCCAACTAAAGTCAACCTATTACATGCAAACATTTTTTAATAGGGTTTTTCATTAAAAATCTAGGTTTTGTTTACTGAGATTTTATTGCCTGAAAACTGAATATTGTAAATTATGTAAATTTGTATTTTCTTTGCAACAAAATTCAGTAATACCAAAAAAAGGTATGACAAATTTGGTGAATGTGTTGTAATAAAATATTGTGGTCAATTATTCCTGGTAAGAAAAGTACAATCAATAGATCATAACTAAGTTAATCACTGCGCAAAACTTAGAAATTATATATAATATATTTTAAATAATCGCAAATAAAATGAACGTTTGCATTCAAAGTATGGAAGTTACAGTATTAAAATGGAATGGACTGAATTTTAAAATTGTTTAAATGAATTAGAAATAAGAAAGTGGCGAATTTTTTGCCATAGAATGCAAATTTTAAGTTCGTTGCATGTATGCAAATCTCATGCAGTATCTATTGAACGGTGATAAATTTCTGCATAATTTAGATTTTATGACATAAAAAATAAAACAAATGTGTTTAAAAGTTGGGAATCGCTAAAATATATCAATATTTATAATCACTTAATCAGAAAGTGTGTGCAAAATTTCAAAAGGATCGGTTCAATAGTTATTAAGTGAGAGGGTACACCGACTTCAAAAATTATATTTCGAGAAAAACGCGTTTCTGAAGAGTTATACTATCGAATACAAAAATAAAAAAAATTCATTTTTTGACCCACGTAACCCCTTAATTCTCTTCGTACTAAACTGACGAACTTTGACGTCATCCCCTTATCACATTATGGAATGCTGATATAAGTGAATGAGCATCAATCAGATTTTCAATTCAGAGAATCATCATTACTATATACTACGATTAATAAGATATTGCAATAATCTATATATATACTTGAACCTCCAACGAAGAATTGATAAGATAATTAAAATCCGCGTTTTCATACATACGTCAGCTTTATAATATTACGTAGGTGATTACAGAAATTGCAATTAGGTATCGTTAATTAAAATTAGTTTGTTTTTGTTATTAACTAATTTTTTCAAATATGGCAAACCATGCATTACCGCATATTCTCAAAATGTGGCAATAATTGATCTCTTGAAATAATCATTGTATATAGGTACAATAGCTCAAATATTTTTTTTTCCGGCAAATAATGTTAGATAGAAATGAACTTGATGTTATCGTTTATGGAATATAACCCAATTATAAGTGTGAAATTATCGGGATTGGATTATAAGATTTTGACTCTCCCACGGCAAGGTGATGGCATGATAACAGAACTGCATTAAAAGAGATAAATACGATTAACATACAAGAAGTTCGTTGAAATTTACGTTCGTTTTTATGACATTTATTTTTGGCAATATTTTATTGTGTTTGAAATGCTACGAAAGGCTCCAAATATTGAAAAAAAAGACTGTTCAGATAGTAGTGCACTCTTCTCTATTTAGGAAATGACTTTAACGACGCGAACAGTTTTGACTTGTGATTGATAATAAACGTTGTGAAGTTTTTTTTTTAAATAAACTGCTGTTATTAGACTATATTATTATAATTTAACATTTGCATTTTCTCACGGATCCTTAAAAAGTGAACTAAAAAAATCTTTTGCGAAAGAAAATTTAACAACTTTATTTTTCTTGACAGAAACAAAAACAATTATTCTATAATGTCAGAATTTAAAATTATAATTCTAATGATTAATTTACTATAATAAATTTTCTTTGTTATTGTTATTTTGTTATATTATATTTTGTTATATATTAATTACATGGTAAAATGATATTAATGAAATTGTTATACAGTGTACAAAAATATGCTATGAGATAAATTGCGTGAATTTTAAACAAGCCTATTGTATTTGAAGAAAGCTTCATTACTCAAATTTCATGACGTCATACAGAGACCAATCACAAAAATGACTGCATTATAAATATGCAATAATTAATTTCTTATTGTGTTCATCATAATTAATGCTAATAATGCCTAATTCTCCGTAGATTTTGTACGACTAATAATAAATAGTGAAATAAGAATCAAAGAATTTAATTTAAATTATTAAAAATAAACTGCAATCCAGAATTTTCTAAAAGATTTTAAATAATGTATGTCACTATAACTTCGAAATCAAAATTTTGAAGAATCTATTTTATAAAGGTTCAAAAAATTAAGGATTATGTTTTGGAGGTAGGGTCCAGACATGATATAAATCTGATGTGATTGTATTCTGAGTTTAGTAAATGTTTTAAAAACACGCCACGAAACTGTTTTTTTTTTTTTTTTTCAAAAAAAGATTATAAATTCTTAAAAGATAACAAATTAATTCAGTCAACTACACCTACATACATTGTTATTCCTGTTTCTTATACAAAATTTAGGTGCTGCCTTGCCATGATAGTCGTTTCCTTTTTTTCTTCGCTCCATACCGTCTTTACTTTTTACTCATCTCGATATCAGTTCCTCCTTCGGGCAGCATCGCTGCTACTCGCATGCATAAATACTAACCGTATAAATACTTGAACGTACCGTCTCTTATACGACCTGAAGACCTCGACCTAACCACATGCGCCAACAAAGGGTTTCTTGCAGCCCCACCCTTCCTCCTTTTCACTATGAAGTTTTGCGAGTAATGGACAGGCACTGAGTCTCTCGACACTGCATGGATTATTTTTTCATTCTTCTCGAGAATTGCAAAAAAAAGACGACAAGAAACGATCAAGAATTCCACGAATTTCGTCTTCAGTTCCAGGTACGTCGTGTGTCGAATCGTGGCACGCACGTGGCGGGAAATACTTTTTTTTTAATGATGCTATATAAGAGTGTACTTTTTTAACGTGGGTGCGAAGGTGGGCACACAAAGAGCCTTTACACTTTCGACTCCTATATTTATACATGTATTACACGGTATTAATTCTCATTTGCGGTAATATATACTGAGATATAAATGTTATTGGAATTAAACGATCTAATAATCAAAAGGTAAATAAGTGGATTAAAAAAAAATTATTTTATTTTCAACAAATCAAAATTAAATTAATACCATAATACCAAATAAAATAATAATCGTTATTAAGTATTTTTCTTTAATTTTGTCAATTATCATCAAATTTTTTATTTATATTTTTATATTCTTTTAGTTACAATTAGTTTTCATATTTATTTTTCAAATATTCTATTCCAACATTTTTTGTTTTTATCCGCCATGAAGAAAAGTATCGTTGCGATAAACATACTATATAGTCGACACAATCATTCTTATGGTTGATACCACCGTATGATTGCTACAATAATATTTTTTTCGTTATACAATAGCAGAATATTTGTTGTTTCTTGTTAATTATTGTCAATCCGACTTTCAGTTTCAGGCTATTTCAGACAATAGAAACGACCAGATTTGCTTTGTTAAAACTTGACTGCAAAAAATCGCTTGTCTAGTTAGATTTCAATGCACCACTTTGGTGACCTTAATCATGAGATATCATGTTTTTAACAATAACTTACATATATTCTGATAAGAAAAGGATGTCCGTTGAGTGCAGGAGTAATCTATGGTACACAAATGTATATATTGAGATGAATGAAATGGAAAAATGTGGACGCAATGAAGAAATAGATTTTAGATTCAATATTCACTCCTATTCTAAATTCATCAAAATTCATTGAATGTATGTAGAATACGGGGGGAGGGGGGTGTAAATTATTATTCTTTTCCAAGAAAAGCGGTTTTCTTGGCGCAGGTGTAAAAAGGGATCTTCGGACAGCGCGATTTGAGAGTGGAGAATTGAGGTGAACGAGAATCGAGGGCCATTATCGTTTCGGAGGGTGCAGCTATAAGGATATTTTTGCATAAGCCCTCTGAATGGCCGGCGACCGTAATCCGTTTTCTTCCGTAAAAAGGAAGTCGGCGAAATTCCCCTTTTATTTTTACTTTTTTATGCGACGGGGTGTTAAACTAAATGGGGGTACGATACGAGGTTGGATTTTATCGAGATAAAAGCTGTTTAGTGTATATATACATTGCGTATTAAGATTGTTCGGATGATTCGGGCCGATAACGAAAGTAGTGAAAAAAAACTCTTCGCTATAGAAGGTTCGGCAGTAAAAGATCGGTATTACCGAGCCGATTCAGGTATATTCTTAAAGTAATATCCATTTGCTAATAAGCTGCGTAATAAAAATAGTCATGTATTTGGAAAAATACTGCATATCGTTTGTTTATTAAATTTTGCCAATGACTTATACTACTCTTATATATAATATATGTTATATATAGAATTTTTATGTGCTGGATAAATATTGTTTTTTATATGCAATAATTAATTTTCTTAAATAGAAGATAAAAAGGTAGATGAGACTTGTTTTAAATAACATATGTTGCATAAATCTTTCTGACCGATGCAGCTGATAATAAATTGCGAGAATCAATAAAAAGAAGAAATTAAAAAGATTACATATCTATTTAACTTGACATAACGGAGATATCATTACCATCAATATTAAGCTTGATAATGTCGTATATGAATATCGATATGTCAATAATCGTCCAAGTGCGCCGATAATCCTCTTAAAGAGTGAAATGCAGATCATAGAATTATTCGACCTAAGTTAAATTGTCGCGATCTCTAGACATCAAGTAGGCGTATAATCTGTATTTAAAATATGATCGATACATCAAACGTGACTCTACCAATCTTGCAAACCGGCTACATATGTAGCAAAAAGTAAACTATTGAATAGTTTCTCTACCTATGAAAGTTAATCTACCATTTCTTGAGACTGTTACATTGTATCCTACCTACATATTCATTTTAAATTTAAAATTCTTTTAACATTTTATCCATTAAATAAGGAATCTAGATTACCTCCAGTATATTCGACTACAAACAAAGAAACTTAAGGAATTTAATGTAAGACCATGTATGATAATCTACAGGGAAATCAAAACCCATTGTAGTATTCACACGAAGTACCTTGAACATGCAAGAAATATACTATAGTGATAATGAAATATGTCAATAAACTGATCTCGCAGTGGAGACCACATTAAAGGAAAGAATTGATATCATATGTATTTTCAAGAAGAACTTTATGACAATTTATTCAGAATTGTCTAATAATAAATTACTTTAAACAAATGTACAATTTAGCAAGGAATAAGATTATCTAATATTTTTATGAATTCCACTTTCGTAAATAAGCAATTGAATAATTATATGCAATTTACGGATAGTAAGTCTATAAAAGAATATTTTATTTCATGGAGAATCTGTAGCAGAGTTATTTAAAATAAGGAAAAAATGTATTATCAATATCACATATTGCTCTTATATAGGAATTTCCTGACTACGTATAGTTACAACATGTAGGAGATAGTAAAAATTATAAAACAAATGATTGAATTACTCTCGTTAGAAAATTCAAACTTCAAATCACGCTGTTTGTAATAAAATTGGAGCAAAGGTATTTATAATAAATAAACTTCAATTTTTGGTTGACATTTCTTATTTGCTCATTCATATTTTATGTCACATAGCATTGCTTTTGCGTGTATTTGACATTTCTGACCTTATTTTTTTCTTATCTTATTTTATTATCATTTCTTATTTCAGATGCATTATTTATCGATCGGTCTCGCTATTAAAGTTGGGATCAGAACACTGCAGTACAATAATTCCTATTTTTAATATAATTTTAAACTTGTTTAGTGGTGCTTATTAATAATTATTCTACCAATACATTTTTTTATTACCGTATAAGTTATTAGTGAAATATTTATTAGTCGACAAAAGTTTAATTATTTAGCAATTAATATTTTTTGTTACCTTTTTGTACAGTTATGTTCATTTGTCACGAACTCATATATATATATATATATATATATAAAAATTACATCCTCTAATCTATTTAGTTCATATTGGAACAAGATCGAGTATCATGCATCTTAGCTCGTCTGGACAATTCAGACATTTAAAAAGAAATTGATAAATTTTAACTAGGATCACTACATTTCCTCTAAAAAATCGAATTTGTTATGGAATTTAAATGAAGACTTCTGGTGTGCTTAGAGTTATAGACGATAACAATGAAATCGATTTCGCAAAAGCCTGATTTCAAATCGAATCGGTAGATGGAAAGATGCAATATCAAAAATATGTAGGACACGAAGCGATGTTGACTTTTTAATTTATATTGTGACTCATTCATGAAAACTCAATTGTAATTATTAAATTATTCACTCATTCAAATACCTAATAAATTGTCGTGTTTCAGGAATGATTTATAAATGTTTTATTATTTAACAAATTGAATTTCACTTTTGAACAATTAAATGATAATCCCTTAATTTCAACTGAAATCAATATTAAGAGTATCCATTCCTCGGTTAATACTTTAAATAAATTCTTAATTACCAATTGGTTAATTAATTCTTTTCCAGAGTAATTTGTACATATTTTATTCTCAAAAATATTACAGTTCACTTGCATTTATGATTAGCTTTCTTAAAATTCATACTTACCATTGTAGTGTTAATTTTTAAATTTATTGAAACTCATGGACACTGATATCGCAGTTTTTGAAGTTTCTGAATACTAAACTGATGTCTAAATTTCAAAATTCAAAATTGCAAAAACTTCAGGGCTCGTGTGATTTTAACGTCTAAATTGATTGTCAGGTTCTTACCGAGTAGCGGGTTTATAGTTGATTTTGATTCAAAATGATAATTATATATTTATTCTTAAGATATCATTTTGTATCTTGTGTTCAAAATTTTGTTTTCCTTCATAGTCGCATTTTACAAATGACAAGCATTTGTCTCAACCCTAGTAGAAAATGAAACCATTTTATGGCCATATTCTGGGCTCCATCCATTACTTTTGGCAAACAAAACAAAACAAACAAAAAAAAAAAAAAAAAAAATAGGCAGGAACTGGCGTCATTTTCTAGGGAAGAGAAATATTTTTATCAAATGGTACTAGGGCGAATGAAAAGTTTATTCTTTTAAAAGAGTACTTTAGTAATTTTCACATAAAAAAACCCAAGTGAATTTACAGCCTTTTCGTAATTCATTTCTGAAGTATTAGTCGCAAAGTACTAGATATTATATAGGTAGGTATATATGAATATAATACGAAGGGAGATTTGTTACAATGGACGACTCCCTTAATAATAAACAATCGTAGTGAGATGAGCTAACTGCGGAACGTCTTAGCATGAAGATTTGGCGAAAATTAAGACGCCTCCACATATACAGGCCGACGCTTAGTCGCCACTTTCATTTTCCACCTCCGCTCACACCCACGCCCATTTAACTCGAGACATCTTCGGTTTCTCTTGTAAGCACCGTTCTTCATAAAAGCGATCGAAAGGGCCAAACCTCTTCCTGCTTCACGAGATTTTGTTTTGTATTTTTAAATACTATATTGTGCATAATATAATTAAAACATTTTTTTTTATGAAATTTCATTACCCCTAGTAGAAAATGACACCAGTTTCTGCCCAATTTTTCTGACTTCTATGTTAAAAGTAAAGGAGTCCAAAATAAATGCAATAAACTGGTCGTATTTTCTGCTAAGAACAATGATATACTTGTTTTCTATGTTGAATCAACTTATCCAGATACACGAATATCCATCATAAGTACAACGAGAGTTTATACCTGAAAAATTTGTCACTTAATAAAAAAAGTATGATCTTTGGCCCCCTTTAAAAAGTGGAGCGTATAGGGGTGGCGGGGTGTACCGCTCACCTAAGGAAAGTATCGTTTTTTATAAATGCAAAAATAATTTCAGATTTATTCAACGATTGAAATCGATTCTTTAAAGCCTCAACGGTGATCTGCAAAAAGATCTAAATTTTAATTGACATCAAAAATATTCAATTATACAATTTAACAAATATCAATGATTTTTGATGTAAAATAATGATCGCAGATATAAAATTATATAAATAACAAAATGTATATGCTTTAATGCATTTCGAACAGAATACCATTATTTGTTTGATCAAAATTTAAGGGTGGTTTTTGGCCGCACTTTTTTTCACTTTTATTGACGTTAAGAAGCCCAACGTTGAAGGTTGTATTGAACGAGGGAAATTTTGAAGGTAACCGAAAAAGTGGAATACAAATTTAATATCAACAAGACAGAGCATCCGAAAATTCACCACTAAAGTCACATCTGCACGAGCAATGCACTAAGTGTCCTGACAAACATGGATAAGAGCTCGTAATAGGCAGCCTGCCGACCTGTTCGAGTGAGTCATTTGGCACTGCAATCGCATAAAAGCGACCCGCGAAAACGCAGCTGCCTGGTCTCTGTTCCGGATAATCCAGCCCGAGTTTATGTTCAATTCATCCCAGAGAGTCACGTCGTGTCCGAATGCGAGAGAGATCGGAATCTTTGCCGATTGCTTGCCCACGGTTCAACTTAATGACTGCGAAGTTCCATCCCTTTTTTCTTCTCTTTGTGCAAGTTGACAAGCGCGAGATCGCGTCCGAATCTTGCTGCGTTTAATGGCACGACACCCATTTAATCTCGGAATGAGAGATGACACCCACTTAAGGAATCGCGTTCTAAGAAAGGCGTAAGGACGATGCTTTTTTACACCTTTTTTCGCCCGGGCGTAATCTCGCGCAGGCGGAGAATAATTGCTCGTCGTACATCCTTGCTAAAAAATATCTCAGAGTGAATATTTTTGTACATATAGTTAAGTGTTTATTTCGATTAGTTGTCACTGATAACCCAGCGATATAACTTTGCTTCACACTTAAAATTTTTCCAAAATGTCGCCTTATTCTATAAATTTTGTATACAATTTACTCCATTACCAAAGTGCAACATAACTTTTTTATGTTTCGGACTTCCCTTAATCATACATGTCTGAATCGATGACGTTTACAACAATCATTGAGACCTAGAATCTATACTTTTCGTAACGATCATTTGCATTTTAAATCAGACGTTATTAAAAAGGGCAACTGCAATTTATTAGTTTTATCTAATTACGCTGTGAAAATATATGCTAAAATTCTTAATAAAAATTCTGTACTTGATGGAAGGATGAATTTTCTTACACCCTCGAAGTGAAAAATCAAGAATTTGATGATTTATACAGCAAATAATCGAGTGTCTATTACCAATCCAAAGCGCGATATGTGCGAAAGATTAATTCCTACTGCAAACTTTTATCTGTTGGTGAGTCAAACATGGGGGTCACTGAATGAGAAAATCATGACACATACTAGTAAAAATGACGCTTCAAAAGAAGAGTATCGACAATTCGGTGATTCGTAAATAATATTTGAAAATGTAAAAAATTCATATATTTCCCAAAACTTGTCAAAATTCCTGTACTTTTTTAACATCCCAATAAGCAAAAAGATATCTTGAAGATATCTAAAAGATATCTCGCGATCCTGGCAAGATGTCTTAAAAATGTCGAATAGATATCTAAAAGATCTAAAAGATATCTTTTAGATATTTATGTCTCCAAATGTTTATTGGGATGTCTTCGATGATTTAACGATATTAGTTTATATCACATCGGTGAACCATGCGATTTATTTACGTCTGATCAGTTTCGTACTATGAACATAAGAAACTGGAATATTGCGGTTAAAACTTATAGCTCTAAGTTATCATGACAAATTATATGGTTTGTTTAGAAGATAACGACACTGGGAAGAACTTTATCAGAAAATTTGAGTTGCAATTCACGTAATAATTTTATTTCTTAAATGTGATAAGATTTAATCGAGAAGGACGGAAAAGACTGCTTGACGATTTCTTTTTCGTTGAACTTGACCTAAATAAATCTACATGTAATACAACTGCAACACATTCAGTCTGGATAAATATCTATAAAGATAACACAATCAGGTATAATATCGATAACCAGAAAACTTCACGTTTCAACATCTCACTGATGGTGCACACTGTCCGATAATTTAAACCACAAAAATAAAATTTCAAAAAATATAGCAATCATCGATGCACGTGCGTAAAGGTGATCTCTTACGACTGAGATTGTCACCACTTACCTTGCTCGAGCAAGACTACGTTCATGCACTTGTAGCTATTAGATCTTTGACGAATAACTACAATGACTCACAAACATATGTTGCCTTGCATCAGAAACTAATAACACTGAATATTTCAGCTGGATGGACGATCAACAAAAGTGAGATGTTACTCGAAAAAAATAGATCTTTTTTTGTAATTTATGTCAAGCGAACTCGATTTTATTTTATTTAATGTCTAATATTTACTAAAGAGAATTAATGGTTCGAGAAGAAAATACATATATTTACGGTCACGTACATGTGATATAGGTACATTTATTTGATTAAATTTTTTTTTTTAAGTGAAACAATATTAGACATTTCTCATTCAATGTCAATGTTTATTACATTCTCACATATACATTTATAATAATATGTATAATTATAAGGAAATCGTTTTTACATATTTCGTTGCAATCTTTTTAGGCAAGATGAAAGACATCCGCATAACTTATAGCGAACGTTTTAGCACATATTTTAAAATACAAAAGAAATATATTTTTAATATATAGATTACGAATTAAAGGAATACTGAAACGGATAAAATGAGAAAGTACATATACTTACTGTGATGCAAAATAAAAATGTCACAATAATTCATTAAATATGAATTCTAAAATTAAACCAAAAGTTAAACAAAAAAAGAAATTTTAAATGAAAACTAATTTATTAAACTAAAATATCGAATAACCGAATATTTTATAAAAATAATATATCTTCGTACATTTAAAAATAAAATACTAATGAAATATCATTATTACGTTTAAACGTAGATATAACTTTAATGTTTCAAGCGTCATATTTTTTATTGTAACACGTAGTCTATAAACGCATGTCGGTCTGTCAGATTGGCATTAACGAATATTTTTACTATATACTTTATGTGTTCCCAGTCATGTTTCTTCAACTGCAATTTTAATCGGAACGTGTGCTATTAGTGTGCTAATATTTTTCGTTAACTTAAGAATTTCATAATATTTTTATAAATTTAATTTATTTTGAAATTTTGAGGCTTTTTTACTGTACATAAGATTATCAGTTTAAAGTAAATACAATAAATCTTTATTTGTACAGTAATCAATTAAAAAACGATGAAATTCATACTACTATATTGTGTACTTCAAAAATTCTTAAATACTCTTAATCGTAAATGCATGGTCGTTGGATTGCATTCACTTACTATTTATTTAAAAAATTGTGATTATTCAAATAATCATGCATAAATTATGCATTATTATATGAGTTCTTGTGCTTCGTGGAAATAATAAAAAATATATATATATAATGTACAAACTTTAATACAGCTGTTTTAAAAAAATTGTTAATAAAACATTGATAAACAGTAGGACAAAACTCAAAGACCTATGATCTTTTTAAACTTATACAACAAACTTTGAAACAATCATCAGTAAAGTTATACGTTAAAATGACTTTTAACAAAATAAATGTTTAAAATAACGCGTCCCCCATTTGATTGCAGATTTAAGTTTTGTAGCACATAACGTATAAATAGAAAGTTAGTAAAAGCATTTTTGTTGTCTTGACAAATGCTAAACATGAAGAGCCCCGAACATTATTTACTTTCTTTTGTCGCGATTTATACACTTTTACCTGTCCGTTATGTGTTTTGCCAAGCTGATAATTTATTGACGTCATCTGTAGCTCTTGGTGAGTACGCATCATTTAATTTTATTTGCACGAAAAATTAACATCAACACTGCATTATTCTTTTTATTAAAAAAAAAAAAATTAAAAAAAAAATCATCAATAAGGAAATAAGGTTTATTTTATGTGTGTTGTTTATTGTTACAAGGAATTATATTATAAATTGTACAGTATGATACAGATTTTAAATATACGTAAAAATTCGTAGGTTTCCAAGATAGAAAACTGTCCAGTTTTCTGTTACACTGTTCAATTATTCTATACCTTTAATGTGGGAAAAAAGCAAACTGGACAGAAACTGGCCAAAAACTGGACTCATTTCATACTAGGGTGTAAATTTATGTTAAATGCAATTAATAAAAAATATACAAGAATTGCAATTATTGAAAAACGTAATTTGTTTTAGTTCAAAATTGTAGTAATTGTTATCCTTTGCACGTACAAATTCAATCAAATTCGTATATTAGGAAAATCTAGGTAAGAAAATTTGGATTCGGTCAATCAAAAAGTACATTGTCAAATTCATTATCAAATTCATTATCAAATTCATTGTGTTTCACGAGTATTTTATGAAGTGCTTGTTTGTAATTATTGATCAAACAATGATGAGGAAACTACATCAGTTTGAAGTTAAAGAATACATTTTTTTTTGTCTTAAAAGTTGAATTTGTTTTTCGACCATCGTTTCTCCATTTTAATACGAACATGGATATGGGGAATCAGAAATGTCAGTATATAAAATTTACTTGAAAGAGAGAGAGAGACGACTACATGAGGACAACCTATAGCTTCCGGTGATGTTGAGGGAATGTCAAAACACTCGATAGGCTCAATAGCCTGTTTAATCAAGGGGTTATATATCGATTATTCTTAGAAGTACTTCTAGTCGCTTTTAAATAATGGAGACGCGTATATGGCGGCATAATATTTCGTGTGCCTCTACAAGCAAAGTTTAAATTATTAAGTTTAATAATAAAAAAAAGCAAAAAAAAAAAACAGAAAATAAGAACAGAAATATTTTTAGTCATTTGACATGTTTCATAGTTATTGATCGAAGGATAGTTCTCTTAGACACTATGCGCTATGATCTATTTTCGGTGGATAGCGGTTGTGAAACTGTTGTATAATTATTTGCGTGTATATATGTATGTTTATATCCGTTAATAATGACGTTTAATAATAATAATAGAATTGTTAACCATTTAGAATACATCAAAAAAATAATGATGGTTGAACAACTCAGGATTCTAGTCAGTGAAGTTTACATCAAAGTGACATTTGTGACACTTAAGATTTTCCATCGTTTTAAACACGCACCAATCTACAGCGAATCCAGAATGAAATTAATCATCCAGAAATCATTTTAATACTACATAATTCCGTTACTTACTTTCGAAACCAACAGCAAAATCCCGATTTTGTTGTAACCTTCGGCTATCTGGCCATCATCCAGAACTGATATGTCCGAGGCGAGGGATGTACAGATTGTATACATCGAAAATCAGTCTCTGTTAGACCACTTCTTGGCTGTCGACCAAACGGGCAGAAGATGAGTATATATATATAGAAAATCTTCGCCACCAAGAGAATGAAACAATCCATTAACGTCCATATAAACTCAATGTTCAAGTTTAATTGGTGACTTTCACCAAATTAATTTATATATATCGGTGTTAATTGTATAAGCAAGGTAATCGTTTTTTATTGTTACGAATAAAATCTAAAATTTGGTGAAAGTCACCGATTAAACTTGAACATTGAATATATATATATATAGATATAAGTCGAAAAGTTAAGGGGACATTGAATAGAATACTGTGAACTTGTCTTTAAAAATAAAATAAACTTTTTTACATATATATTTTTTTTTTTCGTAAATATCTCGCAAATCCGATAACAAACCACGTATACGTTTGTAAAATTTGTAAAAAAAAGCTTTCCTTAAGAGCGGCATAATCCACGTCCTATATCTTTTCTAACAGTTGATATTATTGAACTGGTTAGTAAAACTGAAAAACTTCACTTAAATTGGATTTTTATATACGGACATTTAACCTTAAAATATTAATAAATGACTTTAACTTTTTAATCTTTTTTCATACCCTCACAGAAAAAAATATGTTCGGTGTCCGAAATGACACCCAATTTGGTGTAAACCCCAATTTTTTTAGTGTTTACACCCATTTTTTTAGTGTTTAGGACCCCGAACAATATTTTTTGGTGTACATTTCCGTAAGGGATAATTTAAAAGTTGACTTGTAATATTAACCTTTAAAAAAAATAAGACCAACCGAATTTTCTTTTTTAATAAGTTGATTAAAAAATGTTATTAAAAATAATTCTTCGACCTCCTGGGTAAAAATTTTTTTCGAAATATTAACCAAGTCTTCCTTAAACGATCTTCTTATCTCGATAAGAATACGTGTTCGTCTTAATAATACGTATATATATATATATATATATATATGGAATACCGTCAGTTCCAGGTCCAAAAATGGCACATTACCGATAGTTCCAGGACAAGTGCATACTTCCA
>JAPYZR010003842.1:0-13386 GCA_030522945.1 Trichopria nigra
AAACTATGGTAGACGGTAGAGACCCCTAGCGGTAGAAACGGGAAAGATATCGCGATGTCCAACAATACCCCGTGTCCAAGAATACCCTGCCTTCCCCTATATATATATGAAAGATGACAAATACGAGGAGACTGTCGAAAAACTTATAAACTCTCACGAGCATCGCGAAAAAAAAAAATATAAAATAAAACCAAAAAGTATAAAAATACAGAATGAAATTAAAAAAAAAAAAATAAAAAATCGGTACAAAAGTAGAATAGCGTTTTAAATTAAACAATTAATCGTAATGATTTTATAATTGTTAAAAATGACTTCAACGCAAATATAAGAACTTGACACATTTTATTCTGAAATTAATATTTGTTTACTTCCAGCAATTATTAGTCGTAAAATAATTTTGTAAGCGATCTATCGATAAATAGAACATGTGAAAAACATTTTTAATAACCGTAGATTTTTCAATATTAGAAAAATTGGTGGTTTTTCCATTATAAACTTTCTACACGTGAACTACGAGTTGAAGCTTAGTTAATTGAACAAAAATAGGGCAGTCGAGGTCCAGCTAAAAACATTACCAATTCACAATTTAGTGAATTGATTTTAGGGGTTGCAAAGTATTATAGGAAGTCATTTTTTCGTTAAATATACTTTTTACACATTTTTCACTTTTCTGAATTATTCCTGATAGCAAGAACTAAGTTGAAATCGTTGAAGTACTGATAACTAAAATATAAACACAGTATTTATGGTTATTTTCAACTATATAAATTTTTTATATAGACATTTTTTCGCGAAATATCATTTCAGCCAGATTTTTTCAGAGTCGTTTTGCACAAACACAGAGGGTGAAAATAAATTCACTATTTTTAATTCGAAAAATGGGAGGTTGTACATTTTTTTCGTATTTCAAAGACCTTTGAGCGATAGAGAAACCTCAAAAATAGTCGACTGTGCACTTGGCAATTGTTCTTTTTTAATGGTTGCATTTATCGACTAATTTCTGGATGTTGAAGTAAAAAGAAAATGCCATTTCAGGACGAGGGTTAATGAATCAATCTCTACTAATTTAATGGCACAATAAACAATGTTCATTTCATAAAAACCAAGGATTAACGATTGATAACTAATTTATACTATATATTAAACTAATTTATTTCGACGCCATTGCGGTCGATTAGGAATATCCGACAATTACAGTTTATACTTCAGTAGCTGGAATGTCACTGACATGAGCGCGAAGCCAACGGACACCATTATTGCTGCTGAAAAATAAACAATATGGAATTTGTCAATAACGTGAAATGCTGCGTATAGTAACCGCAATTTATAAAATAAACGAGAATTACTGAATTCAGCTGCAGTGTCTATAATTTATAATAATCCAGTACATATCCGCAGTCCAGTAGGACTCCGCTGCGCTGCAAGCCAATAATAATGAGGTACAGATAATATTTGCCAATGAACAGTAATAATATTCAGCATGCATGCATGCGGAGACCAGCGGTCTATCTGGTCTGCTGATATCGTAAAATACACGAGAGTAAATTCATTCGCATGTACATATATAGTAAAATGCAGCTGCCCTGCTCCAACGCGATTCCCACTTCCTCGATCTATTCGATAACGTGCAGCCGTATACAGAATACGTATAATGCGGAAGGAAGTAATGGCGTTTAGAATTTTATCGGGTACAGCCACATAAAGTGAACTTCCTGTTTTGCTTAGCTGCGAACGGACTGCCCCTGAATTGATCCCCCATTCCAATACAACCGCCATTTTATTTCTCCTTATCGGCTTCGAGGTTGGTATTAATGTCCGTCGATCCTCCAAGTTGAATGTTAGGTGCTGGTCATCGATTTTAGCGAAATTTCCAATCTCCACTTTATAAATTGGATGGCAGATGGGAAAAGCGTCCTTTTATGCGTTTTCGATTTACCGTGCAGAACGGAACGGTGCTATAAATGTAACGCTGGTTAAGTAACAGTATTTCACCGAGTATGAAACTTGTTGAGCTTTTAAATTAGTTTAAACTCTCAACCGTTAACTGGTCTGAAATAAATCCTACTTCTCAAACTTATAATATTGTTTTTGTTTACAATTATCGATTTTGTTTATGATATAAATTATTACTTTCAATGTTGCAGGTAGGGATTTTTTTATGAAATGTCACAATCAAGATTGGGCTAAACTCTTAAATGGCACAAGTACGTTCATTCGACGTCCATTATTCGTATATTTGCGGACATCCAAAGTACGTTAGGAAAGGATTAATCGTGGACGTACAGTGCTAATTGGGACAACTCGAATTATTTGTACCTATATATCAGATCTACAAATATCACAAGTTCATCCAGACTGAGCGACTTTCAGTACGCTCAATTTACGTCATTGTACATCCGGCCAGTTGCTGATGACATACCAAAGTGGACGTCCATCGGTCGTCTGTTGTGCTTTATAATGGACGCACAGTGGACGTCCACAAATGTAGGTCCACTTGTCGTCCGTGAATGAATGTAAAAAATGTGAGGAATCATTGACAACCAGTTCTAATTGGGTCTAAACTACATATTCTCAGATGACAATTGTTTCCGTTTTTTTTTTGCAGTAATGACGTATATTATATGTATACAATATAATGTATAATATGTACAAAACTGTACAACAGCAAAAATGATTTAAAAATGAAGAGATCTAATGATTACAACTTTTGGGTTTGCCAAGATATCGAAGTGCAAGATTGAAGAGTATGGGTTTTAGCATGATTTGTTGAATGTAATTAATTACATAACACCAGAGTGCATTATGCAGAAACAATAAAACCCTGGAACTCATTCGAAATTTTGCATTGTTTCGTATACATTTTTTTTTCTCTGCTAAAGATGAGCGTTACCATCGTCGCGGAATTTCTGAAATGCTTTATGAGCTCGCACTTGAATTAAATCCCATGTTAACAAGCCACGGGTCACTTATTCGAATCTAATAATGTATTAAAAACATATTCAGAATATTACACGGACAAAGCCTATTGTCTCGACACCTATAATTCAGATTCAGACATGATAAACGTTTATTTGGCCATTTCTTGGAAGCGCTCAAGGGCGTGTTATATTATCGATTTCCATTAATAGTATGTGCATGGTTGCTACTACAGGGATCGTGGATAGCAAGTGAATGCGAGTTACTTTCTGAAAATTCCTACGGGTCATATTCGCCTTTGTAAATAACATGTTCTTATTGATTAATCAGACTTAACAATACCACAGAGCCGAACGAAAATAATGATTATTTGACGTACAAGTTCATTAAAGTTGGAAAAGAATAAATTTGGACATGTACAACAAAGCGAGTTATTCGTTGGGAATAATATTTCAGGAAAAATCATTTTCGTATTAAAATGTCGAAATAACGACGAGAAATAACATCGAAAATAATTTATCGAATGTAATGCTGCATGAATTCAACGAGAATTTTTGCAAACAAAGTACATTTTATTGAATATACACGTATACGGTAATTACAATAACATAATAATGATAACATACTTTGTAAATGAGTAAAATAAATTATTTTCACTTGACTGGTAATCCACGATTATTCCATATATACCATGCGTATATTACTATCTAGGGATTTCCAAATTTAGGATTACATTGTACCCGATATACATATATATTCAAAATGGTTCGTGCCTAAATCAATATGACACTAACTGCAATAAATACGGTCCATATGGTTGTTTAATATTGTTTGAACATTGCGTGTTTGTTGATATTCGCGTAACTACGAGACATAAATTCGTGCCGATACTTGTCCACCAATAGGTCGACACCAATTTTGGCATTTTTATAATCGCTAGACATACAAATCTTTACTTTACATGCATTTTAACGCATCTTATTTATGCGTGTAATTTAATTGGTAAATGTATCGAGTACAAACTTCGTGTTTCAGGATGGAAGATGCTTGTACCGAGAGTATTAGTGTTAACCTCTATTCCTTAACTAGGATAAAAATAAACTGTAATTAAATGATATTAATCGAATTTATTTATATACACATCGCTTATAACGATTAGTTGAAGCGAGAAAAAAATAAAGGTGTACTTTAGCGCCATCTAGCGTCAACAAGTTTTAATCGTATTGATTTCGTCGATAAATGGATTCTGTCGTTAAAAGTTATTATGCAGTTGATCCATTATTAATTATGAAATGATATGGATGTTTAATTACTCGCAAAAAAAAATGATTAAATTTTAAATGAACTAATTGTACAATTGCCATCACGTTTCAAAAATTGTAATTAAAATGAGCAAGTTAAAAATTTATTTAAATGTTAAAAACATTAATTTTAATTTATATTCGCGTCATCTGTAATTTTTTTGTTTGTTTGTAATTTCAATACTTAATTGATATTTCACATGTCAATCTATGCCCATTTCAAAACTCATTATTAATGTAGAACAACATTACGGGTTTGAATGTATTTACTCAGCTTTTAGTCGTCCAAAATGAATATCAAATCGTTTTAATTTATATCGAAATAATTAATGACAGTTGATTTAAACTAATAAAATGAATTTTATCATACCATTTTATCATAGATAATTTGGATGATTTTTTCACAATTGTATCATGTGAATTTTTTTACCTTCCCATTGAAATAAGAAAACAATGATAGATTGCACTTTCTAGACGTACTTTTTAATAAAGATAAAAATGGAAAAAAAACAAATTGGTGTCATCAATATACATGTTCAGGCAGATATCCTAATTATCAATCAAATCATCCAAAATATCATAAAAAATTAGTGTAACTTATCAGAAATAGAACGCACAAAATATATAATACTGTCGACAGAAAAAATGCAAAATTATAAAACGTACTCTATAACAACACAATATTAGAATAGAACACAAACCGTTTGAACCCAACATTGGATGAATGAAACAACAAAAAGATAAAACAGACATTGGACACAAAAGGGAAGTAGATTGCGAGATAAAATGCAATCAGTGCAATGCAGCATACATTTGGAGAAACAGTCAGATTATTAAAAACCAGAATAGCTGAATACAAAAGAAACGCTTAAAAGATAAAAACAAATATACAGGCCTAGCAATACACAGAATTAACGCGGGTCATCATTGTAACTAAAATAAAGTGAAAATGCAATAAAAAGAAAGCAAAAAATAAATAAGTTTTCACTGACTCGATTTATATTCCATCGCCTACTCTGAGTCAATTTAATTGGATTCAAATACGATGATCAGTTGAAAAGAATTGAACATAGTTAAGTATCAATACGATTAAAAAGTATTGATACTTTGGTTAATTCACTGAATATGGGAACACCTAGTAAAGTGTAAAAGATTGAAAGGTCAAAGCTTGGATTGATTCCTTTGGGGCATCCGATCATATCATTAACGATGCCTAAGGATTGACTGGCGTCGACGAGAATTAAAGTTCCTGGCCCTTGAGTTAACTGCGATTGAAAGTCGAGAGTAGTCGACTCTGGACGAATTCAAGTCCGAAGTCGGCTAAAACCGTGACGATTTGCGAAGTCCACTGCAAGCGGAAAACAATCGGGACATTCGCATTTTAGCCTTTCGAAACATGGAGCCTGGTATATAGTGACGCGAGTTTCATTGCAGAACCATGGGACACAATGCCGAGCAGAAGAAGAAAGTGTCAGCTGAACCACCGAGTCTCTCCTTAATTAATTAGCCTAATCAACAAACGTGCTAGAGAGGCCGCCATGCGGTTACCTCAGACTGCTACGGTTTGGAACGACAGATGGCTTCCACTTTGTATTCTACATGTTGCATTCTTCAAGTTCATAAGTGATTTTTTTTTAATCTTATTCTTATTGAACTTGGAATCATTCTTAATCGCGACTTAAAGTCAAACATGGAATAGTGAAATTGTTATCGGAGACCCCGTAATATCGCAGACGAGAAACACTTCGGGGGGGGCCTTCTTTTTGCATTAACTCCCTCAATTACTAGGCACTTTCCGCAAAACCGAGTCGACTTAAAATTGCTTCCACGAGTGGAAACGGCTCGTTTAATCTAGGTCACTCGTTCAACTTTTTGTGCTGTTTCCCGAACTACCGTACCGAAACATGGTCTTTCATTGAGTTTCTTTACTTTTTGCTCTTACTTGCAAATTCTAGCCAATGTCAGGAGTCCAAGATTTATCTTGATTAAATCTGTATTATGTGATTGAATTCCAGCATTTACGTTGTAGTCCATGTTCTATGCCCTGTAATGCGATACGTTGTCATCCAGCCCACAATATTGCATTAGCTAGAAGCAGATGGATGGATAGACTTTACAGATAGGACATTTGGTTATTGCATGCTTATTGTACTAACGAGTTCAGCTCTTCCATTTGAAATCAAAGTCTATCGTGGATTAAATCTGATGTTAGCATCGACTGTCAATTGTGTCTGGACATTTGATCTTAATTAACAATAGCTAGAAGGTTCGTATGACCAAGTCCATCCTACAAGAGTACAAACCATAGGAAATCCACGATTCCTCATACCCAACGAAATCACCTATACAGTAGTTGCAATCTTAAAATTCAAATGAATTGAGACCTGTTAGGGTTCTTCTCGTCAAAATTCATGCAAGAGAGGAAGATCAGCGGGAATCATTTTTTGCCAGCCCATTCGGTTAACCGATAAAAATTCTGCAGTGTGGTAAAATGCAGTATATAGAAAATGACAACATCAGAGGGAAGAAGGCGGAACTTGAAGAAATCGTTACCGAGAGCGTAGGTGATTCATGCGCGACAGTGAGATACGCAAAGTGCTTGATGTCGTCGTAAATAATGATGTGAAAAAAGAATGTTCAGCAGCTGCAACCCCGAAACTTTCACCTCGAGGAACTGCCGCTTTTTTATTATTCTTTCTTCGCTGGGGAAGTCGCTTCGAAACTTTACGGGTACGTCGCAAAGAGCGGAAGACAGCGCGAAGCTTGATCGACGTATATTTCTAGCCGAATATATATCACCACCGGCTACGTAATCCCACACAAATGCACCTTGCTTTTTTATCGCGCCACCAACTCGGACGACGTAATTTTCGTTTACATAATTTACGAGCGTGAACACAAGAGACCGATTGGAGTTCGCTTATTTGTTTCGCTAGTTCTGCACTTGAGAGTTCGCCGAGCTTCATCAAACGCTGCGACCTCTTAAGAAACTCTTAAGGAATTAATCAAGTAACTTTGTTCAAATATTGAATTTCAATATTATTGAGCAAGAAATCTACCGATGGCTCTGAAGTATTCGTAAAGTATTTGTGAAGCTTGCTGTGCGATGGTCTGCGCAGAGCTTGTCATTGCCCGTGGCAAAGCAAAATTAAGATATATATATATATACTTCTCAAGACGATTCCAGATGATGACTAAACTTTTCTTTATCTTCCATGAAAAAGTTTCGAATCAATATAACAATTGCTTAATTCTTAATGCGGAAGAGTGAATATGTTCCGCGAAGATTCATGCAGACATAATTTATAAAACGAATATCCAGAGGCAAGTCCTCGAGAGTATCCTTACGATTGCGGTACCACGTATCTCCTGAAACTACTCAAAATAACAAAAAAATTGCTCAACTTCAAGAGTTACATTTTCGATAGTATAATCACTACTACCGTTTGTGAGCTTTTATATTGGCATAAGAAGAAGTAAGTCACTCTAATAATTCGCAAATTATAAAATGCTCAGATATTTCAAAGTGAAGAATTTACTCAGAAGATGAAAAACTAGTTTGGCGGATCGAATGCTCTTTATGCGCTCTCGTAGATAAATCTTTCAGAAAGTTCTTCAATCGCCCTAAAGTTCGGGAATTCAATTATTCCATTTGTTTTAAAAGTGCGAAATTTAGGATTTATAAAATCGTGAATCAAGGACTTGGAGGGGTTTCTCTCGAGTGACATCATAGTCAACGATAAATTTCTGCAATTATGAAGATCAATTCAAAAGCCATTCTACTTTTTGTAAGCGCTGATAAATAATTGACGACTTACAGAATTGCTAGACTCTATACGAAAACTGATAACAGGGATATTTGTATTTTCTCGTCATTGGATTTCTTGGAGCAAAAGCAACGATGTCAGATCTGTTTCGCCTTCGTCGAGGAAAACGAGGAGGATCTCGTTACAAACTTTTTAATGGCTTCAAAGAAGCAAGCCAGCAGTAAGTGTGTTTTCGTCTCTGGCGATGCTGATGCTGTTGCTGCACCAGCAAAGCTCTGAAAAAGCTGCCGGCCACGTACACCATGTCGCAAAAACCAGCCTTGCTATTTATCAGAATCTTCGTCGCTCTGGAACGAATTTCATTCTCACTTCACCCCCGTCGGTGTAAACGGTTCGCGCGTTTTCACCATAAACTAAAGCAGACTTTAAGTTATAGAATTTACAACGCCTGGCGTAGTTTCCTGCGAAAATCTAATCACGTCGCCAAGTGCGCGATTATCTAATTTTCACACTAGCTTTTCACTAACGCGAATTTATTTGCTAGCCTTCCGAAACAATCGGAAAGAGTCATTGATTTCATCGATATCGGAATATTGAAAAAAAAATGTCTGCCCGTGGGTTAAAGAATGTGTCGGTTTGCTTGTTATCTCTGTTTAGGAAGAAAGTCTTGGAATATTTCAAACGGAATGTTGTTACTTATCCAAACTAAAAAAAAAAAAACAGTAAGACCACTTGTATTATTAATTGTTTTTTTTTTTTTTTTCATTAACCGTAAACGGGCGTAGATGTAAAAGTGGCGTATTTTACGTTTAGCGACGGTAAAATGTAATCTGAAGTTGACGAAACTTTCGAGTTTAGAGTAGAGAAACTTTGGGATGTCGTATTACTTGAGGGAAATGCTGACTTCTAGAAACATGATATATGTATATGCTCAAATGTATATAACATTTATAATCACGTAAATGGAGTTGGAGTAAAATGTATTGTTTCCAAAGAATAATGCAAGAACGAAAGGAATAAATTAATTCAATGTTTGTAATGTCAGATACAATGATGAATGATGTTCATCTTTTCATGTCAATCATTAATTTATCGATTGCGTATTTATATCCTGAAGATTGATTGCTCCTACATTCATCAAAACTGAACATACAACTTCATATTGAATCAAGCCAAACATCATTTTAATGCAACATATATACATTTTGTTAAAATCACTCAGAGATCTCTGGATTTGTTTTATTTTTATAGAGAAGTAACCCTGCGATAGATATTGGGAGATCTGAGCGTCAGCATAAATATCCAATTAGCGACCACACAGTACGTTAGGGATGTTTTTGGTACGCAACGAATCGTAGCATATATTCGGAGGCGATCGTGACTCAATAATGATTATTATTCAATTTGCAAACACAAACGTGGCTTATGCATCATGAGTGAGGGTTCAGGAAAATATAATTGCTTAGCAGACATTAGAGAGATACGTTGCGGCGGCCGGGATAGTTTTTGCAAACCGTCAAACAATCAACTGACTAATGAAATTAACATCGGTTCAGGAAGTTTCAAACATTGTAATTTTCCGTGAGCCACGCATCAGCTGCTACTTTTCCAAGGAAAAATTCAAACTGTTGCACGCGGTGCTTGACGAAGACAAGTGTGCACGACGTGTAACGGACACCCACCGGTCAGCCTCTTTACAAAACTGGGTCATTTGCTATCCCGCGGTCGACAATTTATCCCAGGGCAGACACGAGTACGTGAACGTGTAACCGAGAGCAATGTATACATTGCAAAAATTTTCGTCAGCTACGTGCGATTTTTCTTTCTTTCGAATGTTCCTGATTCATGAACATTGCTGCAATTCACACATACGGGTATTTTATCAGCAAGAAAACTGATGACATCTGATATTAGGTACACTATCAAATAAAACGCATGTGATGCGTTCATTACAATTTCTTTGCACATCCAGATCGAATTTTCAGTAGGGATATTGGACGTCCAATACATGCAATGGATATACAATTTATGTAATCATAAATAGGGTCTGAATGTCCATTGCACATTTCACACTTGTGAACATCGAAAATACGTCCAATTTTTATCTATGGACGAATTGCTAAAGTTGATCGCGAACTGGAAGACTTATGGACCCCCAATGGACGTCCAGTGTTCATTGGAGTAGTAGGCATAGGGCAAGGGCAAACTGTACTATAATATTTCTATTTGGATAATATAAAAGTTTCCTTTTAATTTTTGTTAAATGCAGCAGCACATTTAATCATGAACTGCGTAATAGCTTAATGGCCCAGAACGAATCAAGCATCACTTCCTACAATTAAGCAAACCTTGTAACCTCTCGCAGCATATGTACACTTAATTAGGTCAGGTTAAATATTAGGTTGTTTAAGCGAAAGCGTTACGTGCAAAATCGCAATCGCAATCGCCTAAGTCAATCTTGATTGTCGATATTAATGTTCCTTCGTGTACGGTAGAAACACATTGTGGATGACGTTGCTATGCTGCACCCTATTCTGACTACACTTTTTCTTTATAGTTGTGATTGGCTCACGAATGGATTACCGGACTGATCGAAGACAATTAATCGCCTGGTGCGAATCATGTACTACGATCATAAGGAACAAACTTTAAATAAACTTTAAGGAATATTAAAGTTCTTATTTTTAATCCAACCAAAATTAGAGCTTCCCAAATTAGCATTGGACGTTGACGATTACTCCACTCCCCCATGGACGAATTTGGATGTACATTAGTTGTCCGGATAAAGTATGGATGACGGACCTTACACACTCACGATGAATGTAAGTCCAGATTTCGTCCATTAGAAAACTCATTTATGTTTACATTTATTGTACACCCAGTGACAACTGGACGTATTTGTGTCATTATTACAATTAAATGACTTACTAACAATCCTGAAGATGAAAATGGACGAACGCGAGATCGTCTTCGTTAAGAATAAAATTCGTAATCAGATATAACGAGGCCAGTCATCGTGAAGGCAGTGCAAAGAGAGACTCAAAAGTAAAAAGATAAGATCTGTCACAGGCTGACAAAAGTTTTCTTAGATATGTAACTTTCTTCGCAGTGACATTCCACTCTTGAAACAAGTCAAGTAGGAGAGTGAATGAAATTTTCGTATGAACCATCTATTTGCGTAAAATGAAATTCAGAAAACTGGCTTTGAGCAAAATAAAAAAAAAACATCGGTAACTATACGCGCCTATATACGTATCATTAACTGATTACTTTGAATGAGTATAACAATAATTCTAGACCTCCACGAAGGGAACGGAAGCTGTGGGCGTTTCACAAGACGAGATAAGTTCAAAAGTAACCTACAAAATGTGAGTCGCCGTACTTCTCATTTCGTGAATTATGAATTTTCCTCCTCTTTTGCCTCTTTTCTTCTAGTCTTATCTCGGAGAAGATTCGCAAAGAGCTTTTCACGACTTTCATATTTGCTAAACCAACGTGGTTCAGAAGAACTGTGTAGCCTTCGCGTAAAAGCTCGTATTCGCGAAATGTAGTACAGCGAAATGATAAAATATCAGGTTTCGTCACGTACGGTTTCCGATGATTTTTACTTCCCCTTACAATCGTTTATACGAAGAACATTTTCTAGCTTTATTCGTACTATTATTGATATGTTGTTTATAGCGATTTCAACAACAACCAGTAGCACAATCAATTTTCAACATCCAAACTCAGTTTTCTTTAATTTTGTGTCCACGTGATTTTCCTTCTCGTGAAATATCCCGTGCTTCGATCCATCCAACTTTCCATCAGTGTATCTATAAAATATTACGCGGCAACTAAATACCTGACGCGAGTACGTGTTTAGCTAGTGGAGGACTTTTAATAAAAAGTGCCGTAAAAAGATATCTAACAATATATCGGTAAAATTATATGAGACGATGATGCCGTAACGTAATATTCATGAAGCAAATGCATTTAATCATGTTGAAAATAAGAAGACCTTGGGTTGATTTACAATATATAGTCGAATGGAATTCAACTTTAGGAATTTGAATAATGTCATCTTGTAAAGCGTTTGTACCTTTCTGCCATTATCTTTGCATGTCGTGAAATTCATGCAAATAAAAGTAATTAACAAGACATCATTTCAGATCTTAAGAACATTAAGCTCATTCAAGCTTATGCCGTACGTGTCGGTCTTATTAGTTTCGGAGTCAGGTTAGGAAATTGTCGGAAACTATAAGTAGCACCGAGCCGTCTGCAGGAACTCCTTCTGCCTCGTATTAATAAACGTGGTAAATGCTGGCAAGCACCACTTTTCCTGTTTACATATAACTGCAGTTGTTACATAACCTAACAGACACGCGGCGGGACAGGCAACGATGGCACAGGTGCATTCTAAACGCTAATGTGCAGATGGTTCGTGCACCGGCAGAAAACTTTCCTTTTGTCTTTAACGATTGTTATAGGGTTAAACTGGACGGGAAACGCGCATTCAGTTCGAATATCAATAGCCGCTGAGAAAATAATGCTCCAAATTATTGGACCATATCAGCTAACTAATCGGTATTTGTTTCATGCGAGTCTGATGTATCTCGAATCATCGGGAACATTAATGTTTCTTTTTTGAAATTCTTTAGACATCAAGTAATAAATGAGGAATTGAAAATATATGGGGGATGATATCATTTGCATAATTTGAAACAAAAATGTTTTTTTTAACAAGATTCGAATCTGGTGCGTAACATATCACATCTATCGTAGATTGGATTAAGGTATTGAATTTGGTCACTCGAAAAAAAAAATGAGAAAAAATGTATGCAGGTTTTAAATCCACCATATTAGATCCGCCATTTTGAATTTCAAAAAATCCTTATGCATTAATTTTTATACAATGTAATACATTTCAAATATTTTTTTACAGTTCAAAATTCGAATACCTAAAAATAGGCTAAAGTTAGCGTCACACTTTTCATGTAAATGTGAATAATGAGAAATATTTCTTCCGTTAAAACCACACAATTTTTTTCTGTAACATTTTCTCGTAAGACCATAAATGATTTGTAAAAAATTATATCGGACAAGGTCAGTTATATAGTTATATAGGACTCCTTGTATAAATAGATAGAAGGTTTCTAATAACGAACAACAAAGGAAATATAATTCTGAGGCTAGTATTATTATTCATGTCCATTTGTTTGCACAATTTAAAATGTATATAATTAAGTTCTTTTTTTTATATTTTATTATCATTGTACTTGATTAGAAGCTGGAGAGGTCAGGTTTTAATACATTTATAACGGTCCCAGCAAACAATCACAGAAGTTATGTCACAGTTATGTAATAGTTACATTAAAATGTCGCCTCAAAATTGCTACAGTTACATAACAGTGATTGTGACG
>JAPYZR010003843.1:0-18958 GCA_030522945.1 Trichopria nigra
AATTTTAATCTACCGGGGCCCCGTGCGCTGTTCGCCCCTGCGTATTCGCCGGCCGCCGCGAACTAGGGGCTGGAATAAGGGGCCAGCTTCACTGTCATAATCAAGATGGACCTTGACGATCCTGATGGCAGCGGCGGACTAGACGTAAAACCGCTGGATAAGAGGTGCGAGGTTATGTTTTGAGTGAAAACAAAGCGGAAATTAGCAGCAGTTTGTGTGTATTGGAACACTACTTAATGCCGTGTGGTGCCAATGCGCCACCTATCAGGTTGCACCGGCGCATTCACACAGCTATGAAGATATCTCCCTAGCAGGGGATATTCGGAATACTCCTCTAACAGAGGCGTATCTTACGAGGCGTATCTTACTTTTTAGCACCCTAACAGTTGCTGCTTAGCAGTAAGAGACCTCTAGCAGAGGTGGGGGTTGTTCACTTATTCCCTAGCGCAGGGACGAATGGTGAATGACAATCGGTCCCTTTAATCGGTCTGTTTATATACCTGTTTATGAGTGTTAGACCGCACCAATCAACAGCTGACCACAGTAGGTCTAATTTGTATGTCGATACTTGTTTATTCGCAGATAACAGGAGTTTATACGATGTCAACTATTGTTTGTTGACATTTGATTATATATAAAATTTGTAGCTTACCTGGATACCTCTTCGGTATTTCTGTGTGCCGCTACAGTTATAACTACAGTAGAATCTCGCTGTATTGGCACCCCGCTAGATCGGCGCGATGAAATCCCGCTGTATTGGCGTTTCTCGGAATCCTTTATCCCCACCACGCCGCCCGCCGCAGTAAATTACGGTCACGAATGTCACGTGATTGCAGCGAGTGCAGCGAGACGGAGAAGCGACGCTTCTCATATTTGCGCCAATACAGTGGGATTTGAGGGGAGGGCTCGGTGATAAGCTGACTGAAAAAACTGACGTAACGGCCTCAAGATATGAACAGCCGTTATATATGTAAACACGGAGATCCACTTTGATACCATCGATAAAGATGCAACGTTATCAAAATACTGCTGAAACTATGAGACGGACATGCCTTACAGGCACGGCGTGAACGTATCCTCGCGCACATGCACATTCATTTTTGACATTTCTGATGTACACTGACATACCCACACTCATTGAGCGCCCTATATATATATATATATATATATATATATATATATATACGTTTTTCGTGTTTTTGTTTTAATACGGCGATTGACATATCACGGAACAGAACCAAACTTCCTTATTTCGGAAAGTTTCGGTTTTTTACTGTGTAAAGTGTGACATGCTTCTCATCCTTTTTCGCGATAAAAAAAAAAAAAAAAAAAAAAAAAAATTCTACATTAGAACCCCCTTAATGGTGATTTTCATGGTAAGCTTACTGTAGTTTATGCAGTCGCTATAAATATTGTCGCTTGATTTCTTAGCTTCCGGCGAGAAATATTGTTCGTAAATATCATCTAGAAATATTGACGATGATGACGATGAATACAAAATAATAACATTGGACGAATGAAGGAAGAACGATAGATAATATGGCGAGATATCCGGAATGGTTAAAAAGAGTTCCGTTGTAAATTACAGGAGGAAACTTAAATAGAGTGAGTATGAAGGGTAGAAGAAGGCAATGTTGTAACAAGGAGAATGATAAATTGGAGAGTGGATTGGAGAATACAAATAAGTTCCATGATCCACAACTTGCAATATCGTTGCTCTTCTTGCAGTAAGTACTAATTAACATCAGGAAAGAATACATTCATCGATTAAAGCTGAACAATGTAAATAACAGTGAATTTATGAACGAATGTAAATACGTCAAATAATATTGAAAAACGAGAAATAAAAACTGAAAACTCATGAAAACTAATATAATTGTCAGAGTTAAAACTAAGGAAACTTCAGATGAGACAAAATATAGCCATTTCTGAATAAGTATTGTTAGCAGACTAAAAAATACCATTAGAACCTACGTTTTCCTTCGTAAAAAAATATTTAGACTGTGATTACATATTGTACACCTAGGATTGTAAACAAGGACATTTATTACGTATATATAAGCATGTAATGTATAAAACTGTTAAAAGGTCAGTTTGTACAGTTTGATGCCACAATTTAAAATTTCTTAGAAAATTAATTCTTACATTACTATAAATTATTATTATTATAATGACTTGAATCTGACATTGGGTTTTTGATTGAAATTTGAAGATTCATAATCTGCGATTCTGTTTTTTACAAAGTTATGCACAGCTATTTTCAATCCACCATGGAATGGGTGCTGTTTTACATCAATTAACGGATCTCAAAGTAGATCGCCTTATTTCCGAATTCTTACTGTGTATTTATTATCCGTGGCTCGGCCATTAATTTTTAATTAGTAAAATAATTATTAGCAATAATTGGTAAATTATACATTCAGAAATGATCCTGCTTTATTTTTGCTGCAGTGAATTTATAGGTTCCATTGAATATTACAAACTTTCGATAATTATAGGAAAATTGAGCTTCAGTGTGATCCTTTTACGAAATCGACAGCGATAACAATTACGTTAGAAAATTATAATTAGTGAACTAATGATAAAAGTTCACTTTCAATCTGTGCTCATCAAAGGTGAATAACGCTATTTTATCTTCATGATAGGAAATCGAATATTCCAAGATGTTGCAGGTAATAAGACTGCATTTTAGATGTATAGTTAATATATGAAAGATGAGATTCATAAGAATATTAGAACGAATGACCGCGTAATGTGGTTTTATGTGAAGTTTTATTTCATTTGTGAAATTTTAGTGAATATTGATGGAAACATGTATATAGAATGCCAAGATGAAACATTTATTAAATTCCAATAAAATGTGGGCCAATCAACGTCCATTAGCAAATACTTAGTTGCACATTTTCGAATATTCATGTGGCTACTATGGTTCACACAGTTAACTAGTCTTTATTACATCGATATCCTATATACATTTGGCCTCTTCTAGGGATGTCCTTAGAGGATTCTATCTAACGTAAAGATCATGGATAATTTAGACACTATCTACGATATATGTAAGTCTAGTTTGTTAGTAAATAAAATTTTCAAATTTCCAAGTGGCCAAAATTACTGTAAAAATTAAAAAGTATGTTGTAATTCGTCGACTGTATGGAATATTTTATTTTAATTCAAAATTGTTAACAAATAGCAACATTTTTAGAAATAACATTTGTAACGATGTTTATCGGTGAAAATGAATAAAAAGAAAAATTGACCGGGATTGACAAAGGTCTAAAGACTATATGAATTTTAACTAAAGAAGATTTTAAAAAAGTAAAAATTGAGTAAGAAATCTGATACGTTCTGACTAACAAATCTATTTTTTTAAAGATATTTATCATTAAATTAATTTTATTTTTAACCAGAAATACCTCGTTTAGAATTAAATTTTCGAGATAAAGCAGATACGGCCAGATTTTATAATCATCACTTCTTAAAGTACGAACTTGAACTTCTCGCATGCAGGCTCTGAACATGGAGTGCGAAAGTCGTCGAACAGGCGTGTTACATTAGCCCCATCGATTTCATAACCAAACTTATATACTTTATTTGAATCAATTCTTTATTAAAAGTACTCGAGCTTAGTACCAACTGTGACCTTACTCGGGCAGTCTCATATATGCAGTGCCGCCATGTATTTGTAAAAGTGACATTCGACGGTCTGAAAATCAAATAGGCCGAAAATCAGTTTTACAAAAATTGTTTGCTTATTCTCTATCAGAGGTATGATACTTCTTATTTCGTATTTTCTAAAAAAAGAAATAGTTACCTTTTAACATCATGATTTTATCATTCGTAATGTGAGGGATTTATTCGCATTTGAATATGTAACAATCACTATGAGTCACTGGATTCAGTCACTTTAATCACAGGCACCTTAATACGTCTGGTCGAATGGGACCATTAAAGTTATTGATCGCCCGGCTTTATACAGGAAGGGCGCTAATTCGTAGCTTATCCGCGTAGAGTAACCCTCCTGACGGAAATTAAGTCACTGTCATCCATCCGATTGTTTAAAATCTAGATACTACCGCATCAGAACTCAAAGAATGAAAGTGTTACCTGAACGTCCACGAATGCGTTATCAAGATCTCAGTTTATGATAGGCCATTTTTACCTCTGATGTATTGTTCCCGGCACGCCCCGTGTAATTCATATATGGTATAGGTCTATATAAGTAATCAACTATAACCTCGTATTATTAGTTGCTACTAATGACGCTTGGAAGCAGCGTAATTAAGGGTAACTGCATTTCGACAATTGAGAACATCTTCGGAATACAGATTGCAGGGTATGAGAGCATCGATAACGAGTAAGCATCTCGATAACGACATCTAAACAACGATCACTACGACCGCTAATGGTTGAGCTTGCGACTCCCGACATCACACTTACTAGTTTGCTTTATCGGCAAGTCGATATAGGCTCCGCATACGCAAATGCGCTCGTAACCGAACAATGTTATGGGCATGTCAAACCGCATCGTAACGACTTTAGCAGGTTAATAGTGAACCGATGTTTCCATCGAAGCATCATGAGGTGATACACGGTAACGTAATTACCGACGGAACTCGTCCTTACTCGGGTATTGGGAATTTTATCTTTGGTCCCTTGACGGTAAGTGTGTTTGAATATATTCGCACCGCATATATATGTATATAATCCATAAAAAGAATTAAGATTATCAAATGTCGAAAAGATAAGTCACTCATTTGAAGCGCATGGACGTCCTTTACTATTTTCACTTCCTTCTCACGATTCGAACCGATTGGCCGCTCTCCAATCTCGAATTCGTTTCGATGATATATTGCACATTTCTAATAAATGGATGTTACTCGAAAGCTTCCATATTGCTTGTATTTATAGTAAACGTCCTTTCAGAGATTTAAAAACTTTTTCCCATTGGTCCATTATATTGGGAATGACAATGTTATCACGTGATGTCTATGAGAATTTGCAGAGAGGAGGGGTCATTTTGATTTAGTGGACCTTAGTAAAAAGCTTTCGCACTGATGGGATAACATGTATATATAGCTCACCTATATATACGTATTATTTTTACGTGTATATATATATATGTATCTATGTATGTACATATTAAGATATACGTAAAAAGAATAAGAGGGAGAGGGAGATAGAGGAAGGGAGCGCTAAGCGAGAGAAGCCTGCGAACCGACGTCTGCATTGTAATTACCTCATTTTCCTCTGAAACTGCCCAGAATCCGGGATTCTGCCTCGCCTTCCGCACGGAACTGTCGCATTACCACGACACGAGGTGAGAAGAAGAGGGAATACAGCATCGAGGATGTAGAAGAGATATATGAGCAAAATGACAATATAGATATAATAGTACGAAGCTATTTCGGTAAAAGAAGATTTGTTCAGAGCGTTACAATTTAACGTATTCGAAAAGTATTGCATTTTCCAATGAAAGAGATTAATATTTATACATTTAAAACCAGCGTCAGTTTCGTTTCAGCCTACTGAGTCAAAATGTAGTATCTACTTTAATTTCGACATGTATAAAAGTGGAAAATGGAATAATTCGAGGCCCCCCCCCCCTCTCTCTCTCTCTTTCTCTCACCTTACTTTTCATGATAATGCATCCATTGAAATTCTCTGTGATTAGAGATTTAAACTTTTTATTTCATCACGATAGCTTCGAAGATATATATCGTCGTATAGATGAAAAGATAAATGAAAAAGAGATATAAAAATTAAGAAACAGACTTTTAAAACAGTACAAGACTATTTTTTGTGCCTATGAGCGAATCAACAATTGTTGTTAACAGACTAGATGTGCATGCAGAATATATTTAGAATTATATTTTAAAATATGTCAGTAACAAACGGTTTTTTTTGCGTATGTTAGAACAAAAAAGTTTAGACTTTCGTGGATTTACGTATAGAGATAAAGACAGTAACTCTGGAGTATATAGGGAAGATGGGATTGGAGAAAAGAAGGACGACAAATGTACTTTAGATAGGAGTGTCTTTATCACTCTCGTCTCATTATAGGTATAGCTGGAGAACAAAAATCCGTACCACTATTCAACATGGATTATATGTACAACATGGACTATTGTAAACGTATATGATCTATGATACAAGATTATTTGAGGGAAAACTATACATATAACCCGAATACTCCAAATGAAAACTTATTTCTTCTTTTTATATGATTTAGCTACCGATTCAAAACCCATATCTATAGCTATATGTATTTCCTTGACAGAATTTATCATTACATGTCTAATATTGAAAACTAGAGGTGCATTTATGAATTATAACTCTGATAATTAAATAAAATCCTGTTGATTTCGCTCATTTTATATATGCACTAGGTATATGTGTGAAAATAAAGTGAGTTCTTAGCCTATACATTTTAAAAACAGTTTATGCAATCGTCGAATTAATTGGATAAAATTAATCGAAACTATATATACGTATATTCTATTTCTCTATTTAAGTGATGATAAGTACAAAGTGAATTATTTAGAAAAAAAAGTTTGCAAAAATATAGAAAAGGGAATTAGTAAAAGGTAAAGTGGACTTTTGGAAATGAAGAATATTCTCATTTAATATAATTTTTTCAGTCCTAAATTCTTAGAAAGTATAAATTATCTCGTAAATTATTCTGAGTAATAACATTTTATTAACTCTATAAATTATATTAAATTTTTCCAAAAGGAGGTAAATTATAAATTTTAAGTTCATACGCTCGTAAAACAATGGGGTGTACGTGGCACGTATGGCAGAATTATTAAATATAAGAAAAACATAAAAATATGATTTGCTTTTTGGCCGGAAGTGTATAGGGCATTACGGAACTTTTAGAATGTGATTAAAGAGGGTCTTACAATTTGCTCAATTTTTTTGATCATCTTAATACGTCATCATCTTAAAACGATACGAAACTGTATTAAGAGGGTTCTAAAGTAGAACAGTTACCGACCGAGTTTTTCAATAATAAAAGTTTAAATAATAAGTGATTGAAACGTTTTTTTTTCAAAATTTGGGCTTTGCAAGAGTGATTCTCTTACCAGCACCAAAAATAATTTATTTCGTGTAATACTCGTTTAATTTTGAACAAATTTCAGCGATAATCTTTTGAACATTGTATATGTTATGTAGAATCACCCGTGTAAAGCCCGAATTTTGAAAAAATGTTTCAATCATTTTTTATTTATACGTTTCCTGTTTTGAGGTTAGGTCGGTAACTGCTCTACTTTAGAACCACCTTAAGGCAATTCGTATATCTATAATTTGCTTTCACTATAAATATATGATGATTTCTATAAAATTATACGATTTCTATAAAAGTACAAAAACGTCTATTTTAGTATAAATGTCTATTGTCTTCTTTTTTGTGAAATTTTCATTGTAAAGTATCTTCGGTAAGTTGTAATTCACTTTTAATTAGCTCCTATGTTATTAAAATTAGAATCCATATAGGAGTTAATAAATTGGCGTCTCTTTTCTCACGGAAAATCATATCGATTAAATTTAATGAAATTGCGCTCTATTAGAGAAGAGCCAAGTGAATATTTTAATGTTCTTTTTTTTTATTCTTCATACAATTTACAATTCTACTGAAATCGAATGAAGACGTATTGCATCATATGCACGATAGGACGGATATGCCGATAGTAGCCTTCAACAATACGATGTCATTACCCAAATTTTGACTACGAAATTCAAGGTTAGTATGTATATATAAATGAAAGTTCAATATAACTTATTAACTTACAATTGGCAGTCGTGAATTAAATGTAAACGTAACTTGACGAAAGTTTAAAAAATAAAAATAACGTCCAGCGTAATATTTACCATTAAAACCGTAAAAACGAAATTTTCAAAAACTTAAACAAATACAAAAATGTTACAACGGAAGATTGTTTCAGATTTAAATATAGTGTTAAGCCCTAAGAAATTTAAAAAAAAATTCCGTGCCTTAAACATTTACGTACACGCACAGAATGTAAAAACTTAACAAATTATTAAGTTAAAATTTGCAAAGTTTTTGAATACTTAAAAATTAAAAGTTTCACATTTATAATATACATTAGTTAAAAGTTAAAACTGTAACAAAATAATTAACTCAGTTAAAATTACTTAATTCTTTTACTTTTTAACTGAATTGTTATCAACTTAGCGTTACCCAACCTTGATAAAATAAAAACATTTATTCTTACTTGCACACACGAATCGTACTAATTGGTAAATAAGGCATGGTCTTGAGAATTTGTCCACCTCATTAAAGTCAATAGGAAGTAATTCCCGCTCCATTTTGCTGCTTGCGATGGAATTATTTCTGTCATTTTAACGAAATTAACAAGATAGCAAATTAACTGATTTCAGTATGTGAAATTCACCTGAAATGAATTTTTAACGATTTATTTAAGTTTGCAATTAGCTGATTTTGAATAGTTTTAAAAAATTCTGTCATGTTAAAATATTGTTATTAACATATTTTCTAATGTAGAAAAGTGAGAATATTTACATTTCATGTAAACTTGACGTTGATTAGGAAGACAAGCTTAATTATCAATACTTTTTAAGTTTAAGCGTAATTCATTAGCTTTCAAAGAACTTTTATCAACAGTTTTTGGATCGAGTGTGTCGCTTTTCCAACACAATTATCACAGGACAAAATAGTTTGGAGGAGTCCGAATAAAGTTTCATTTTTGCTGCACGGTATCGTTTTTAAAGCTTGAAATGGATGAGAGAAAATTATGAGACACGGAGAAATAGAGTCGAATGTAAAGAAAAGGTAACGACAGAGAGAGAGAGAGAGAGAGAGAGAGAGAGAGAGAGAGAGGTTACCATATACCTTGCGAAACGAAGAAAGAGGGTATCATCTAAGGGGTGGGTGCAGGGAGTAGGGGTAGGAAGCGCGAGGTAAAATGGGATTCATATATCTCTGTCGTAAAAAGAGGATTTATTCGGGGGTGGTGGCTCCTTACTCGCTCGGTCGTTCCTTCGCCAGAAAGGGCCTGATCCCGTTTCCATTGAGCCGTACGCGCGAAACCGAGCGAGAAAATGCGCCGAGTAAAGTCGCGCCCGCGCGCAAGGAATGCCTCGTTAGCTCTGCGATAAAGCGGTAAGCTCGTCCACCGCTGTCACTTCCGGCAATCACTTAGCGACCAAGAGATGCTTTTTCCGTTTTCTCGCCGACGTCCGACCCTTCCCGATCTTCGTATGAGTCCTTCCGCTTTTATTGTCGCGCTTAAAAATGAGATTTCCGACGACGCCGAAATAAGGTGGTGACACCGAGGCTTAAGGATGACGGAGGACATTTTACCCAATAGCCGACGGCAGTGTCGGGAGATTATACCAAAAGTAGAACAAAGATTTGAACTCGGTAAATTACTTTCGAATATTCACGAATTAACATGTATGTGCGGATACGTTTATGAAAAGGGGGTGATCATTGTTATCACTTGTCCTGGAATTTTTCATTTTTTTTTCTGGACCTCCTTTAGTTCTAAACGTGATGATGAGTTAATTCTTTCTACTTGAGATCATCAAGTCAAAATCAGGTATGAAGGATGTCAATAATAAAACTCGGTACATTTTAACGAATCCTGATTCATGGTCCAAAAGAGAAAGTGGTACAATGGGCTTTTACACATTCCCGATTGGCTTATATTTAAATCCGTGCACGAAATGTAACCAAATATCTCGCAATATCTCGCCCAGAAATTTTTACATCCGGGATACGGGCTTGGTACTATCGTCCTTTCAAATTGCTCACTTCCTCGTTCAGATTTCTCGTAATTTCCACGTTTTTATCTTTCCACTGCTCAATCTCACCTCGATAACCGTATGCTTTTGAATATATGTGAATCAATAAACAAGCATAAACTTATCATTAGAAAGAAGAGCATAAGTTCGTTGAGGAAGTTCTGACATAAAATTTATTTCGTTTCAATCATTTCATCGTATATGAATACTTACAATAGTAACTGTATCTACTTGGTCATGGTTCCACCATAATCGTGATAACGCATGAGCAATGGCGTAAAATCATTCATCCGTGATGAGTTAGAGCCAGGCGTTTCCAAAACATCTTCCGTGAAATGACGATAAGATGTAAAAATCGAATAGACATCATCTATACTTTCGGTATGACCGGAATGCGACTCCCGTCGCTCATTTAACAAGGCGATGATAGTTACCGAGGGAAACACCTCGCATCCGTTTTATCTTTAAAAGTCTGAACGTTTGGTACTCTTTTCGCTTTTCCTTTTTCCCGCTTTTATTCATTCTTTTTTTTCTTCCTTTGTTCCTTTCTTTCGCGTCTTCCATTTCTTGTTATCTTTTTCCTTTACCCTTGTGCTCGCTCCTCACCACAAATGCACTCTTCTCCCAATGAAAATAAAAAAGGACGAGATACGCTTGAATGAAAGTGGAGTTTCATCAAACACCTCCCCCCCTGCCCTTCAGCTCGCGTGGCAAGTCTCCACTTTCGTAGCAAACACGTTTGCGCACTTATATCGAAAACTACTATTACCGACGTCGGGGAAATATGTAAGATGTGTGTGTGGGGAATAACACATAATTTTTATTACGAATTAAAGATAAAGATTCACTCAATATGAAGCAGCAATGATAGAGGTAGGTCAAATAGGTTCAGATATTTGAAATGTTTGCGATACATCACTGGACGTATAAATAAAACGTCGATACCTGCGTAAACCGCGAAAGAGACGTTGACATGTTTTATTGTACCAATACTTTTGTGGCAACAAAACCGATCACTTCGTAGCCATTAATTTGTCTGAGTCCTGCGCGCGAATGTATACCGCTTATGATTGATTGGGACGACAAATGAATTGGTCAGTACGCCTAATTGTGTTAGTTGCCTGATCTTTTTCTTCCAACTAATAACAAATTGTGTAGATGGAACTAACTACACTTTATTACATTTGATCTAGAAATCAAGTATGTGATTGTATCATCAGCTATGAAATATCCAACCAATAAGAAATTGGTATGTCAACCTTGTAGAAATTTGATGGACTCAAATCTAGTTTTCTTTGTAATTTTTTGGGATGTCTCCACACATCTGAAAAGTTGATTTTCAGAGAACACTTCTACATCTCACATTGTCAGAGAATAATTATGGCGACAACGGAGGAATGAGAGAATACATTTAATAATGTGGATAAACATGACAATTTATCGAAATCACAGGTTGAAGTGAAAAATATCGGTTGTCATTTGTATTTAACAATTGGGCAACTCTCATTATTCAGCATGTACCATGACCACGCTACATATTTTGTTTGTAATGTCTTGCTGCTATGATTTGTCCTTATTTTGGTACTAGGAATGGAATCCGAATATTGCGGCACTTCAGAAGTATAGATACTCAACCGGGAATCGGTAAAGTTGATAGATTGTACTCTTTCTTGTTTGTTTTTCATGAAAGGCCAATGAGAAATCCAAAAATACTTTAAAAGATCTTAGCCCAGTCAGCTGCAGCAATTGACACATGGGGTTGTTGAGGATGCAAGGGGATGGTTCAATATCTTCCGAACTGTTTTCCGCAGTAAGCGTTCACATAATTTATTGATTTTATTGCCTTAAATCAACCATTTATCCATTGTAGACGATGTTCAAAATGTACACTCACTGGGGGGCTTTGCTCGTAAGATTGAATGAATGTAAGGTAAACGTACTAATGACTAATAAGGTAAACATATAGCTGGACAATCTAATCAATGTTCCCTATGACTATAAACAAGCTTCAAATTTGATTAGGTTTTCTAGTTACAGATTCATATGTACCATTGGTACATTTACCCTAATGTAATGGAACAAGTTGAGGAGTATAATTATACTATTAAACTTTTAGTGCACGCCAGTACATTAAATTTAATGAAAATGTAATTGAAATTAACATTTAAGTATATTTGAATTAAATTTTATGCGATTTTCATTGAAACAATTAAAATATGGGTGTACATTTTGAGAGGCACGTTCGTGGAATGTCAGTTATATATCATGAAATATTTGGCATCTCTATAAAATGTTATTTAGGTATAGTTGACTAAAGCATAATGTATAATTCACGAAATATATACTATATATACGCATACCCAACATTTGAGGTACACGCTTAATAAATTGAATGAAATGAGTACGAAGTGTAAAAATGTCATTAAATTACATGCACTTTTAATACATACTATAGTACATTAAATGCAATGAAAATGTCACTGAAATTAACACTTAAAATATATTTCACGACTGTATGGCCATCAAAATTTGTGTATCCACATCAAATATCTATATGATCGACGCGTTAAATATGTTTTAACCTGCCAATATTTTGCTTTTGTTAATTGTTATTATTTTTTTTTTTTGTACTTTTTATATACCCTCTAGTCACGTTATTAAAATGGCCAGGAACATAAATGTGTGAAATATACCAAAATATTCTTATTCTTATTCGCTTAAAAATAAAAGTTATTTGCACATATCTTCCGTAAACAATTGGTCCCGTTTAGTTTAACGTACGTTTTATGCGCTTGGAAATCATTGATGCGCCCGAAGCATATCCAGAAATTGCGAATGACGTCGAGAGCAATGAAAACATACGCATGCGGGGAGTAAAAAGTAGAGAAAAACTCGGCTCTGATAATGAACAAAGGTAGCTAATAAAATCGAACGAGTAACGAGGTCAAAATGACAATGGACTTGTGATCGCATATAAGATAATTAGTCGACAAAGAGAATATTGCGAAAACCCAGAGATGGCAAAAGAATACTATAAAAAGTACCGGCGAGATAAAATGATGAACTCTGCAAACATATATCTAGAAATTGAATAAGATACAAATTGCACGGTACAAAGTAAGCTTTTAGAGTTCTGTATTTAATTTCCTTAATTTATGTTATATATTTACGTTGGTTATTCGCGTGTCAAATTTAAATTTGAACCAAATTATCCAACATTTTAAATTCGTATAAATTCTGTTCAATTTTATAAACGAACATTTGGAAAATAATCAGATTATTCGCACTGATCGATGATTTTCTAAAAATAATGTAAGTAATGGTATTTTTGAACGATCATTAATTATACCAAAAATAAACAAAACAAGATAGTGGTTTTAAACGTTTATTATACACAACTTGAGACACAAAATTTTTTTTTAGTTTTAGATGAATGGTGGCATATCATTTTTTGGTTAGTTTTTACATGTTTTAGCAAAAAATTTTCCAATATATTCGCATCAATCACGAGGAATCGGTTCCACGGTTGCATCTCAAACTCCGATATAGTGTCACATTTCACGTAAGCGACGCTTTCCTCTCTCTAAGGCTATCTTTTTCGTACTACATTTTTGCGTGAACAGGCCTTTAGGTGGTTCTAAAGTAGAACAGTTACCGACCAAGCTTTTCAACAATAAAAGTATAAATAAAAAGTGATTGAAAGGTTTTTTTCAAAATTTGGACTTTGGAAGGGTGATTCTACATAACACATACATTCCCCAAAAAAATATCACTGAAATTGGTTCAAAATTAAATGAGGATTATCCGAAATAAATTATTTTTGTTGCTGGTAAGAGAAAATAATTTATTTCGGATAATCCTCCTTTGTAAAATCACCCTTCCAAAGCCCGAATTTTGAAAAAAATGTTTCAATCCTTTTTTATTTATACTGTTCCTGGTTTTAGGTTAGGTCGGTAACTCTTCTACTTTAGAACCCCTTTAATGCAGAAATTTTGTGACTTCTGCTAGGCATGGGCCAATAGCACGGAAAGAGTATGGTATAGTGGGGTGTCGATGTAGCGGCGTGTCACTGTAACGCAAGTGACACAGTAGCGGAGTTCTCGGGTATCCTTATTGGCTGGATAAAATTAATCTTGTTTTGTATAGTTTCCATTATAAATAGCGGGAAAGTAGCACATCCGTAAGGTGGAAGAGATGTAAATCGAAATGCTGAAGTTGCGGTTCTACGTCGACGGTGACACAGGTCAAACGACCGACGTACACTCAACAAAATTAAACAAATGAGTGAAAGTTAGATAATCACTATAGCCGGTGTGTGTTGCTGCATTATTTGCAACAGTGTAATCTGGGCTCTTATCTGCCATGGACACTCATACACACAGACATACATATATGTCTCGAACACCCGTTTGACGCAATGTTAATCAGGAACTCTCGGTAAATATATGCGTCGTCTCTTGTGCCTCTCTATCGCGAAAGTTGTCGCTGGTATTTTCAAAATTGCAGTGTGGATTCGCCCGAGTGCTATTTTCGAAACGAGTGAGCGATTGTGAGATTCTATTTAAACTCTCCGCACCTTCTAATTGAGTTCAGTTCTCCGTATATATACATATACCCACCCAAGCGGAAACAGTGGATTCAATAAGTAATGTAGAATTGGGGCGAATATAAGGTATTTTATATACGCACATGCTCGGTAGGACACTCGACGGTAAACTTATCAACGCATTCATTAATTATTGTTTAAAAGTTAATACAAACGTACCGGGAGTTGAGGAATTAATTGTGTTTTAGAACAAAACAGAGAGATTTGCGCCAACATCATATTCGGCGCCTACATATTCATGACGGAACTTTATTATATATAGAGAGAGAGAATGATTAAAATATACTTCATGAATAGTAATGATTCCGTTTGTAAGATAAATATGCAGAGAGGCCCTTTTATTGATTTAATTGAATTTCATATTACTTTTGGTTTTATCGTCTCATAACGCACGAATCACTGCATTGGACACTTTTCCCGATGTATTACGGCAGTATCGCGGGAAACGGTTGAGGTAAATTCTAGTCAATCGGAACGCCGACCTTTTGCTCGGCAGTTTTCGATGGCAAAGTAGGGTCCGTGCCTCGCAATGGTCGGATCGTAGGAATCGGACCGGATAGACGACTAGGAACCGAGAGAAGAAAAGTGGGTGGTTAGCAGGAGGACTGGATGGGTGCCAAGCGGTCGTGAGAGTGCCTCCACTTACCAAGTTACATACACTAAACCCTCCCACTCTTTCTTTCTCTCTTTCCACCGGTCTGCTTGACTTATTGGAATCAGTACTGCCACGGGATTTTCGTCTTCTCCCTCGCTCCCAAGTTTCCGAATCCCGTCCTCCTCGACTGTACCAACACCCAGCCCGACAGAAGTCCAGAATTGCTCGACGTCCTCTCGCCTATCGCGTCGCTCCTTATTCTCCTTACATTTCCCTCGGCACTCATTCGTCGCACCCGTGGAGTATTGTCGAGATGTCGATCGATTTTGTCAACGTTCGTGATTTCTGCCCTTTCTATTGTCGTACCAATCTCGGCAGGGCACGCGCAAATTCGGTCGTCATCCGTTAGGGTTCACCTGCCTGATTCCAAGTCAAGAAGGGATGATGAGATGCGAGAAAATTAATTATTCCGAGAGCCGCACGTGTATAGCGATACATTTCCTCCCCATCGAGACTCCCTACCTAACACGCGGATTTTTCATTCCTGTCCCGACGATCTGTCGGTCGTATTTTTGTGTACGTCGCTATCTTTAATTATATTCCCCGCCTCTTTGTATTATTCCGCTCCACTCGAGATGCAATTAGCCGAGGATGCGGCGAATTTACGTACCGTTTATAACGCTGATGCTTCTCTTCTGTTGCCCCTGCACGAGGACTTCGTTGAAGTTAATAACCCACACATTCCAGTACCTCTTACCTTCTTTGTCTGTCCGTCTACCTCACTGTGCAGCCTCTTTTTCTTGCCGGCGCGTGAAAGCGCGCTGCCGTTTAATTTATTTTGCTCTTTCATCCTTGCAAAACTCCGAGAAAGGACTTTTAATTTGCGTGCAGATAACGGCAGGTATTTATATATATCTGGCATTATATCATTCGCTGCAATTGAAATTATACTTTAATGAAACTTTCGAAATTTCTTGAGGTTTCCGCAAACCAGTAGCTTTATATGTATACTTTAAAAGGCTGCCTACGGTGTAATTTAATTAATTATGAAAATACGAAATGAGCCAAGTTCCGAAAGTAACCAATGATTAATTATGGATATTGCGAATGTGAGTGCTACCTAAACCTCGTAAAAAATCTGCTTGAAGTAATTACTAATGAAGTAATGTGATTGTTAAATTCATCAGTGTCATCTGCTAAATGAATCTCTTGAAGATTACAGTCGCATATTATTAGTAACGGTTCAATAGAGACGCGAAACCTAATTACTAGTAGCACTACCCATACAGCACAATCCGTCCCGGCACAACGAACCATGACACAATAGTGTTACTGCTAATATTACACGATGTACTTGTAACCTCCATGACGCAGGACTTATAGTTAGAAAAGCTTCGATATTTTTTACGTTCTTTAAAATGGGTGCAAATATCAGTCCATATAGTACATAGTTCATTTGTATATATAACACGCTTTTATGCACGAAAACGCTGGAATCGTAATTGACAATCTTACGAATTTTGGTCATGTATTGGTCAAGTCAAAGTATCGCTTCAATTTCATGAATGATCCGTAGCTGAGAATGTATTCAGTTAGATTAGGTTAGGACAATGACGTCCTTCGTTTAACATGTTCGCATCAAATTATTTTCTAATACTTCCATTATTTTAATTGTATTGTTACCGGCATATTACACATAATATCAAATGTTTCATGTTATAAAAATGGTATGTTAAAAATTATTGTTTCATCTACTGTTATATTTTTTCGCACGGAGTTAACTCTGGCTTGGTATCGTCAATAAACGAATGAATTCAGAAAAAAAAAATATATATCTAAAAATTGTGGAAGAGAGCTCCATGATCACAAATGGAGACCTTCAGGCCTCAGGAGCAAAAACTCAACTTTCCTTGAGGGAACCAGACTCGATGGTAATGTGAAATGAAAAAATTGGCACGCATATGCACAAACACCAGAAAACCAGTCATTGACATGCCATATGCATAGAAAACGAGAAAAAAAATGAAAATGGAAAAAACTGAATAGTTTTAAATTCTCTCGGCATAATTGGAAGCGAGGCCGGTAACGAACCGTGACTGCAAAAATGGTTCGATTGCCATCAGTACGCACACGCACATATCGGAATTTACGTAGGTGTACGATTCCCTGTGGCATCAGTATATATTTGCACTTTTTAAAACCGGGGTCTACGTGAAAGCTTTCTTTTGTCTGCAGCAGCTGTATACGTATATAACGAAGCTTGACCCCGGTTCACCATCACGTCGACTTGGCGACTTTGTGTCATCGACCTCCGGCGGAATGCTGTAACGAGTTGGTGAATTGCAAAAAGAGGTACTTTTAATTATTCTATTGGGTAAGAGGCCTTCAATGAGTTTTTATCTCGCAGTACTACGTAACGCGCGGAGGGTAGGTTCGTTCGAAGAGAATGCCTTTGCAGAAGGATGTATTACCGTACAATTTAAAACCAAGAGGAATGGACCATCCACTAAGGGACTGCCGAGGATGAAATTGGATTTATTGTGCCCACCATTCACCGAATTCAGAGTAGTACGAACAGGATACGTATCTCCACTCGTAGCTCGTACTTGCACTTGCCATCGGCCCCATGACGATTGGATCACTTTCGTGATATATATATATATCTCATGTGTAAATTGCGATATTTACGGGCAGATCAACGTGTATTTCTTACAGATTTAATCTGACACGTGGAATTTGTAAATTTGACGATGATCGAATATGGTCTCGTGGCATTTAATACCACATTTATCTATAACACGTGGTATTTAAAATCTGGTGGTTGCAGTTGTAATCACAGTTTCAAGTTGTAAGGTTCAAATTCGGAATTGTGACTGTAAAGGGAGTATATATTATTAATATGAGGATATAATAAACGTATATATTAAATACTAACATCTTACACTAAATACTAATGACTTAAACTTAATTTCTAATTACTTCGATCCGCAAGATAGTTATTGAATTTGGTCACTTTTCATCAAATGTCGCAATAAAAAATTGGTTATCCGTTAACTTGTATGTGTACGTACATGTGCCATTTTGTACGATACTCAAGAACCATCAAATAGAACTTCTTCCGTAACCTCTTTTTGGATCGAAAGAGATGGTCTGTTACATTCTCAAGGCGTATACGTAACTTTAAAATCGATTTTTGTAAACTCCAATTATCTACGCATTTATGAAGCACCGTGTAATTGCTGCCTTAAGTAATGTTAGTGCGTCGGGTTTTCGTTGACTGTATAACGAAGTCAATTTAAATCGTAATTTGAATCTAGATTCTCCAGTTTCAGGTTAACCTGAAACTGGAGGATCTAGATGTGGACTGCTTTTCGCAAGATGACGATCGTTAAAATACAGCAAAGAACTTGGGCAATTCAGCCATCATATGCCTCATTTTCGAGAAACTTTCTGGATGTGTTTCGCATTACGAACACATCGTAACGGAAACAATACAACGACTTCGTGACCAAACGTCTACTCCTGGTTGATATCGCGTTGAACATTTAATGATAAAACTCGGAGGCTAAGGGTGTAACTTATTACGAAAGTTGAAGATTGACATTATTCGAATTCATCAGAGTAATATGAGAATAGGTTAATTAACCACTAGAAATACACGACAATGATTCAATATTTATATACTGTTAAAGCGTTAAATCGTAATTGTGTATTTTAATTGTAAAATAGGTTGCTGCGGTGACGTTTATTCATGACCAAGCATTACAGTTTACGCCCATTTATTGCCTGTTCGACCCAAGCCACCTGACTGCTATTTCGAATGATCGTATACGAGCGACAGGGACCATTTGACCCTTTGTATAGTGTACACCATGGTGTAATAAGAAAGGTGAACCGTTGCGCATATGGGTGACGACATAGTCACATGACTTTCACGTGACTGTTTCTGGCGACCAATCCGGCGTGGA
>JAPYZR010003844.1:0-16034 GCA_030522945.1 Trichopria nigra
CACGGGTCCTAGCTGGATTAGCCAATCTGGATTCCAGATACTCTCTGGAAAAACAATCCAGGACCCGTCTTATGCCCAGACCGAATTTCTACCTGGGTTCTTATTTGTTTATTTTATTTTGAACTTTGAACTTCCTGCTCCCTCTCTCTCTCGCTCCCTCCTACATTCTTATATTTGTATTTATCAAAGTTCCATTTATATCGTAAAACAAAACAAAACAAACCTCACAACACAAAAAACGTCAAAGAAACATTCGTCTTTTTCGTGACTTTATACGAAACTTTTCCACGAGACATACGACTCTGTAATCGGTATAACACGATAACAAAGTCATTTGAAGTTCCTTAATGCGTGTCGCCATTCCACAATATGCGGAATACGAGATGCACGAATCATTTCAATGTATATAGTGTCAAAACTGTTTACACCGCGATAAAAAATTACGACATGCCCGACATTATCCTTTGTATTTATGTTTTAATGACGATTTCAGTTGAAAACAAAGAATAAAAAAAAATGTAAGAAGACGAATATCACTAGAAAAATATAAATAAACCCCGTAAAATGATGTAATGAATGAAAAAAATAAAAATAATAAAATTAAAAGAGTTCACGCCTTTATAATGAAGCGAATTGAGAGTTATTGTTTACATAACATGTATACATTCTGTAATAAGCAGGGGGCGTCGAACTAAAATAAAAACAAATAATGCAACTGCTCCAAGTATACACACACGTGAAATCATTGTGTTTTGATCGGCTTCATTGTTGAATCGGTTCATTTTCTATACACTTTCATGAAACTTTGGATTGAAAACAAAGGATAAATATTTAAATTATTGGTTGTTTTTTTTTTTTTTGTAACAAATCCAGTCCATCACAATATAACAATTATGTAACATTATTACTAATAATAACTTCATGATGTAATAAATAACCATCTAATATATATTTGTGACATATTTGTTACTTCGTGATGTGTTTGCTGGGAAAATTACATCTCCAATCAACCACAATGTAACAATTGCGTAAAATTAATGTAACGTCATTGTTGTAATAAAGTAACCACGTTATAATTGTTATACAAAATTATTATTTGTTGCGTTTGCTTCAATACCGACACCCACATGTTTGTCAAAGTATAGACATCAGGACCTTCGAAATTTACCGCGACACAACAACAGCAACAAAAAAAGAATGCACTGAAATATAAAATGTCGTCACGCTTTAAAATTATCAAATTTTTTCAATTCATCACGCGCGAAATATATAAGTATAAAATGATATGAATTTCGTATAAAGCATGTCTCGAAGCCTTTGTCGTGCTGGGCATGAGATTACGTAATAATAAGTATACACCAGGGTCGCAAAACCGTCGAAATCGCAAGTGTGAGCCCCCCGGTATATTATGCGCCATCCGATCGATTTTAGCCCAGTCTCGAGAGGTGCTCTGCACGTGTGTGTGGCTTCTTTATTCCCAATAAGAAAATGTAATAATGAAACAATGCTCTGTTTCTCCTTACAAGAATTTGTTATCATCGTTATATTATTGTTAAACATATAGGAAAATGCGGACCGCTGCTGAATGAGATCTATTTTTCGCATATATTTTCCAAACAAAAGAAAGCACTTGAAAGATTTGAATAATTCACGAAAATCGCCATTATTCACGGCCTGACATTGATTTATTATTCATATTCGTTGGTTCGTCTTGTAAATTTATTGCAAAATGTACACAAAGGTTTTTTTTTTCTTTTGAGTACTCGTGCGAGAAATATCACATTCAATTTGTTTTCCACGTTTGTTCGGTACCAAAATAACGAAACAATGATACAAAGTACAGAATATTCCTTTTTCAATCAATGATACGAAAAAAAAGTTTAATATTTTGAACATGATGAAATTCAAAACATTTGGAGTCCAACGAAAATCATAAGAAATATATACGCCTGTTGTTTGTTTAGTTTACTTCCCGAGACATTATTTTTTCCCCTTGTTTTCTACGTTCATTGCGCAAGAAGAACACAACATCGAATAATAAAGAATTTTTTTTTTTGAACTCTTTTGTCGGCAAGTGAGAAAAGAGGAGAACAAGAAATTCCGACAATTATCCTCCTCCCGACGAATTCGCGAAAAACGTGAAATCTGCAGTGCCGGAATCGTTAGCAATGCTCTTGTCTGAAATAATAACTGAAATAAACGTGGTGCACTTATTGACTCGTGGGACAGGAAGTGCACTTCGATAGCTCACGCGATAATTGCAGCTGTACGACCGCGCTCTTTTCAATCCGTACTTCAGATCGGCGTGGGGGCTTATTTATACAAAAAATTTGGATCGAAAAATCTAATCAATATTCTATCGAACATGGGATTTAGCGCTTCGTATAATTCCAGCATTCATTAGAAACCGCCGGTAGTTTTGCAAGATTCTTTCTCCCAGTTCGTGTTCGACAACGCCGACTTCAACACGGACGACCACGATGACAATGATGACAAAACAACGAACAACGAACATGCGAATGATGACAAAGATGACAATGATGACATTAATGACAACGATGTCATTGCTGAAGAAGACGACAACGACGAAGGCAACGATTTTTTTAATTCTAAGCGTGCTCGATATCAATAATAATGTACTGACATATTTGTTCAAATAATAATTATAATTTATTTGGGCCATACATTTTTCGTTTTTCTATAGCATTTTTTCTCATCCTTATATTCCATATCCTTATATTCCATTTGTAAAATAATTTCTGTTTGAACGATCTATCGTTCGATAGCTCGAAAACTATCGATCCTGGGCTACAATGTATTCCACAAAGACAACTCGTAGAGCACAAGAAAACCTTTAAAATGAAGCCTTACTGAGCCTCGTAGCTTCAGTAGAAGCCGAGTTAACTCAATTTTAATGAAAAAAACACGTTTTAGAGCCCCCTTAAAAAAGCACAAAGTCTAAAGGGGTGCAAACTTGGGGTTAAGCTCTTCTTGGCCCCTTCTTAAAGATCCACCAAAAAAATTGCTACTGTTTTCACTTTCTTATTTAAATGTACTATTTGACCGGGCTAGTATACATATTGTATATCAGTAATTCACCTCCAAAAAAATAATGGAGCAAAAAAATGGAGCAAAAAAAAATATATATAAATAAATAATTAAGTTGGAAGATTGAACAATATTTATAGAAATTACGAATTAATACATATTTAAGAAGTCATTATAATTAGTTTAACTTACAAAACAAAAAAACAAAAAAAAAATAATAATCGAGTAAATTCAGATATTCATGAATAATCGTATAAATAAACAAATATATATTTATGCATATTATCTAAATTGTTTATATATATGGAAAACACGTGTACCATGTGTGCAAATATTTTTTTTTTGTGCGATTTATATCTTATAGGTTTATTATTACTCCGAAATTTTTTCGTCTACGAATTGCAGACGTTTTCGCGGGAACTATTATTACCAGACTGGCACGCATAACGGAGCACGAGCTAGAATATTCACCGTGTTATATATATACACACACACACATATATATATATATATAAAACTCGGTATAAGTTTCAGAAAAGTAATGAGTTCTACACAAACATTTGATTTCACCGACTCTGATTAAAAACCAATTATTAATCTCCGACTCAACAACGAATGGACCAATCATTCGTGGAATTGGAGCTTCAACTCTAATTAACCTTAAACTATGTATTATATACATAATTTTTATTACTCAATAAATTTTTGTGAAAAATGGCTTAATTCCCCCTTGAAATGTGTACCGCATAATTGGCAACTCAACTTGAGACAACATTAAAATGGCACTTCAATATAAACACTTAAAGAAAAAATGTTTACATTGGTAAATTGAACTGTTTTTTAACTATACTTATTTCAGATGCATTTTACAAGTGAACACCAAAAAATTGGAGTTTATGTAGGAAAATTTCAACGTAATGTTTTTCAATTGTCATTTTATCAAGGGTGAAATAGTCAATTTGTTATTCCTGAAAATCATATTTACGAAAAAAAGAAATTTTTAATATTAAAATAGTATTATTAATGAGATGAAGGATATTAAACTTTTTGGAGTTATGGAGTTAAACTACTTATAAACTACTTCTAAAGTAGTTCAAATCCACAACTCCAAAGAGTTCAATTATAGATAAACAGTCGTTAAATGAATTTTGATCTTTTGATCCATAGAATTTCGTCGTTGTTTTTTTTTTTGGAACAATAATATCTTTCACTTTGTGTGTGTGTGTGTGTGTGTGTGTGTGTGTGTGAGGTTTAACTACTTATAAGTAGTTCAATTCCACACAAACCAAAAATGGAGCAATTTAGTTTTTGATAAACACACAATTTTGAAACAGTAATATAAAAACAGCCATTTAAAGACAAAACAATCATCCATTTTAATAAAATCATCAACGACGACACGATTACCAACCCATTACGACAATTCCTGTAATTTTGTGTGAATAACAAAAAAAAAAAGTGTTAACAAATACAAAATGGCCGATCGACTGTAAAGCGTTGTTTTAATAAGTGTGCCTCTCACTTTGATATGAAGAAATTTCGAGCACAAATAACAAATCCCTCCCCTTTTTTTTTTAAGAAAGCAAGGGAACATGTGAGGATCGTGGAATAGACCAGTCTTTGTTAAAGGAGGATCCACATATAGCCGGAAACCAGACAGAGCGTGCAACCGTCGTCGCCATGCCGCCATTACTATACGCTGCCGTTCTCTTTGTTTTTTTTTTTTTTTTCTTTCTTTTTCAGCAGCAACAAGGACGCACGGCGCATATGCACGCCCCGAAAGCTGATTCCCATCAAAACATTCGTGTGTTGTCATCGAGAAATGACCTAATTTCCGAACAATCGTCATTCGATTATTGAAATTCTTCGCGAAAATGTACATAAATTTTGTAAAACAAATACAAAAAAAAAAAAAAAAAAATATTGTTTAAAAATGTTCATTTACCACATACATACGTCTAATTAATCGTATCGTATGACGATAAGAAATTTATTTTTGATTTCTCTGTTTGGGTTGATGTTTGAACGCGCGATAAAAGCATTTTCGTTTTATTCCCTTAATTCTGATTTAAAAAGTATCCTTCTTTTTTGACGCTGTTGACATTTCACCATACAAATAATACAAATAAGTTACGATTAAATATTCTTTTCAAAGTCAAAGATGATTTTTATTGAAATCTCGAATTCACATTTTTAAACGATAAACTTCAAACATATTATGTAGTAAATAATAAATGTTAATATTAACTTTTCTTCTTCTTCTTGTTCTTCTTCTTATTATTATTATTTATTATTATTATTATGATTATAATTATTGTTATTATTTATTTAATTATTATTTATTTGTTTATTTAGGTTGGAATAATTTTATTGATATCATTTAATAAAATTATTATTAAAAATATTATCATTGACATTATACTATTTCAAAATTACAAGATACTCTCGTGTTATTTATAGAAAATGTGCTTATCATTTTAAGAAGATTGAGAATTTATAGATCGAGATCACAGCTAATCTATTGTCTGCGGTATCTCAGTCGTACATGATTTTTTCGTATCAAAATTCAAATGACGCACGAGAGCTAATTATCGTTTTAATTGTACCGATGCTCTTTATCGTCAAGTTTTAGGAAGACGTATTTTTAATGAGCAGAAATAAATTTTATTTTTTATATCGGGTGTACCATAGCCAAAAAACAGTTTAACATAAGTAAATTTTGAAATTTTCAATGTCTGACTTGAGTGTCTATATAAATTTCAGAAATGCTGTGTTTATTTTATGCATTATTTAAAAATCATATACGCATAAATGTATGTTCAAGTATACAAAATACGTATTGCTTATACTTATGCTTCATTCATATGTAACATTGTTCAATAAGAAAAAAGTTTTATTATCTCAAGACGTTTTATTCTAAATTTAAACCAACGTATTAAGTGATGCCGACGGATACCACCATCTGTTACACTCATTGTGGGAGATATTGCCCGCAGACAAATCTTATATCCTCCTCTCCACTTGACAGTAGATTTAATAAAGTACTTGGGGCTAATACACTCGTTGATTACAATTTAAACCACGATTAAACTTCGAATAAATACATATTTACATCTTAGTACTTCTAATGAAACTTGGAATTGCATTGATTATAACAATATGTTAAGTTAGTAATGAATAAACAATGAATAAAATAAAATAATTTCTTCTGACATTCTCATGACATGGTTATTACACTTCGTTGAAAATGACAAAAGATATAAAGTGCAATGATCAATATTTCACTTTTAAAAACTTTTAAAAACTTTTAAAACTATTGCTTTCTATTAAAACATATAAAGACATTAGTCTGCAGTAGACTTTAAACCGAGTAAGTAAAATTCATTATTAACATTTAACCAACAATTTCATTTGTAATATATAATTTTTTTCAAGCTTAAAAAGTGTCATTACTTCATGACACAATTTACCGTTATTTTACGAGCAAAAGATTATTCAAGCAAGAATAGCTATTATATTGGTAAGATAATACTTGAACGTGATAATAAAAATAAACACAGAAGCAAGTAATAAAAATTGTAAACGTTCGAACCTTAAAAAGCTTCGATGACAAATTTAAAATGTGTTATTACATACTATGATGATAAAAGAATTGTTTCTTTTATTCTTAAATATTATTATTATTATTATTTATAATTATTATTATTATTATATTATATTTTTATTTTATTTTTATTATATATTATTATTACATAATTTATAAAAAAATTGACATAATGCAGTTTTCAATGCATGTAATTATAAAATTCGATAACAATGTTATGTAATGTTATATCAAGACACAGTAATGAGATAAGTTAATGAACTCGTTTATATTATAATAAATATATAATTAAACGTAAAAATTAAAATTACTGAATTTAACAAAAATTGTTTTTGAACAAAACATTATAACGATTTTACAAGATCAGGACAAAACAGGACCAAAAGACTGTGTTACAGTGAAATAAGAAGATGTGACACAAAATAAAAATTTAGTAAAAAATATAAATATCATATAAAGATAAAGTTCAAGATTTACAAAAAGAAAATAAAGGACATAAGTTATTCTGCGCATACATTTTTTTTTTCCTCAAAAAAGAAAATAACTAAAGAAACGAATGGAATGGAAATAGATTTCTAAAGATGCATTCTAAAGATGCATGCACCTATCTACTTTAAATTCATAACATTGTATACCAAAGGATTGGCACTTAGTATTCCTATAGGAAAAGTAGGCGATAGAAACCTTTCTAGCACGAATTAGAATGGAAACCTGTCGAGTGAAAAAAGTAAATGTTAAAAAAAATGGCAACCAACTGGTTTTACCTTAAAGTTGTTGGTAGCAGGTTGTTGGCAAACGCGAATGGCTTCGATTTCAGGTTCTGATGATGCCAAAGCTTCGCACAATGCTGGCAGTGCTTTTTTCTCAAAAAGTCTCTTCGACAACAATAATGAACGGACACCCGTTCTCAATAATGTTGCCATTTTTGCGAATCCTTGTAGATTTTTCGCGAATCTCCCTAGTCTTCTGTTTTCTCACGATATATTTATCTATATATCGACGATGGAATATTCGAGTTTTTTTATACTTTTTACCGTTAATGTTTTACGTTTGACTCTCAATAATCACTTTCGTGTATAAAATTACTTTCGAAAACAATGTTTGTTTTTTAAAAAACGCTCAGTACTGAGATGCTTCGTCTACACTGTGTCGGTGCAGATTCAAAACTGAATGCAAACACAGAGCGCAGGACGCTTTTGTATTAAGAAACGCCAGTGTTTACGTGCGATTTCCACCGCGAACCTTCGGTTATCGCACCGGCCGCTGATTGGTCCACGCCACAACATGGCGGTCGCGGGTGCCACTACGTTTGTGAAACCGCTCATTTTGCGGGACTCCAGTCGTCGCGTAGTAAACCGAACACGCTCCGTTAATTCCTTCGTGATTCGGAATTTTTCGGCATTGTTTTTACGCGTATTTACCGGCGTTTTTTGAGGACGGTTAGGCGTGTGTTTTTCAAGTTTGCCAAATGTTCGCCGCGCGAAAATGCGAGAAACTTCGCAAAGCGCATCGACCGGGTCGAGGACTTCGGCCATCCTCGGCTGTTCCCGACGTCCAACGTGATCGAGTCGAAAATTTGAAAATTTCCGAAATTCGCAACACATTTGTTTTTTGCACTCTGCCGTCGAACCATTTTTGAGTTTTTGCTTCGATATAAGACGAATTTTCGGCTTCTGGACATTCGTAACGTCGGAATCGTCAATTCGTGAATTTCGACACGTACGCCACGGAAGGCCTACGTGACGTCCCCGTAGATGAGATAGAGCGAACGCCCCAGAATCTGCGACGGTTTCGACGCGTCGATACTATACTTTGTGCACGTAGCCCGGTCACGGGTAGTGCGTTATTGCAGCAATTTTTTATTATGAAAAAAGGCAGCTCTACAGTGTTAAAACGTCTCGTGATCCATCAGGAATGCAATTAAACTAGAGTGATGATATGTACAATTGAATTGAATAAATATAGGTTATGCAAAACGCGGCAGAATGTTATATTTTTAATGCGGTCTGATGGGTTTATTAATCCATAAATTGTACGCTCTTAAATAATGTATATTATTATTTTCTGTAAGATTTAGAGGTTAGGGTTTCACCTAATTCAAAAAAAACATTGTAGAAATTTTATTTTTTTGTTAAAGGAATTCATTAAAAATACATAAAGCCATTATAAAAGAGGATGCTTCCGACAAACTATTTTCAATTACACAACACTAAAACTACATGAAAAATTCTTACGGAAACTATTGTAGTTTAAATAGTATAATGCTATTCGCCATAATATACTTCATTATATTAAACTACATTATTTTGTATGATTTTTATCGTTAGTTGATATTATATATTTTATTCAATGAAAAATTATATATATTTATTTATTGCACCCGCTGTAATTAAGGTTCACCTGCTTTTAATCAGATTTTTATTGAAAAATAAAATTTCTATATAGAGTTCTATATGTTTTATTGGATCAGGTTCTATGATATTTTTCCAGTACAGTGGTGATATAGGCACAGAAATCAAAGTAAACAGATAAGTTTTTGTTCAATTACAACCTTGGAAAAATTTTCACAAAGTTTGAAGTAATCGATTTAAATTAGAACTTCTTTCTTTCTTCAAATTTCTGGAGTGTGTTTTGATCGTTGACATCTATATTGTCTTTATTATAGGAATTTGTGAATTGTTATAATGGTCATATATATTCCATATTTGCTTTAAACGTATAAAAATCTATAGATATAAAATTTATAAAAATGCTAGTGCATTGCAATTTTTCGTAACAATTACAATTATATTATTAATAACTATATTAATCTTTAAAAATTAATAGTAACAATATGAATGTTAGATTATAGTAAATTTTGATTTCGAATGTATAATTTGTTTTCATTTTAGCGTAATAAATAATTATAAGTTGAGTTTCAAATAAGTAACACGTGAAATGTTTCATAATACATGGAGACTGAAATAGATTATAGAAAGTATAATACCGGTTGAGTACACCTTCTGCATTATATATATTCATCCAGTTAATTAACTTAATTGATTCATTCTATAGGATAGAATATACATTTTTATAAATTTAATTACAGAGTATTGTTGAAAAAAGGGACGTGAAAAGGGATGGGAAATGGGATGTGAAAAATGTAAGTATATTTTACGTATGAATATAAAATTGTGAAAACAATAAATGAAAAACAAATGCAATTGACATTTATAATAAATTATTTTTATATCAATATACTTTGTATTTGTGGAAATTCTGCTGTGAGTATATAATTTTTATATTATTTGATATAATTTATATTTGTACGTAATACATTTACATAAACGATTATTAAAAAATGAACAATATTTTGTCATCGCTTAAGTATATACATATATATTATATATATATGTACTATTTTTAATGATATTTAATATATTCCAAATCTAAATTAATTATTAAGATGTACATGTATAGTTTGTCTATTTCAAAATACAGTTGCACCTGTCTCTTATTCATTGTTGCGCAGAAAATAATATTTTTAGGAAATTTGAATTGACCAAACAGAGTTGCTCATAGTAGGTTATCTGAATAAAATTTAAAAATCATGATTTAATTAGTTTTTAAATTAAATTATTGCACTACATTAGTCATGAAAACTGTCAACAACATTCAATCACTAATGAATTAATGCTATGATTACTGATTTCTGTTAAATTACATGTACAGATTGTGCGATGACTTAATTATGTTAAGGCGTAAATGTAATATTAATTGGCAATTAATTGGGCCTTAATAAAAATAATTCTTGCATGTCAATACTTCATTGATTATTTTCTACCGAGTATGACCATCATTTTCTTATTCGGTTTTCATCAAAATCAGTTTGTATTATTTCTTTTGAACAAAACCGAAATACTATATAGCGTAAATTACAAAATATAGACAAATATTATTTGATTATCCATTTATTATGTTATAACTTTATCGTTTATGTATAAAATTGATTATTCGATCTATTATATTTTCGATAACTCCAAATTTTAAATAAGAAATTCGGAGCTGCATATAATAACGACGTTGCCTTATATTATTTTCTTCCCTATTATGATTATTTAGCAAGTCAATAATGTTGAGATAATATTGAATGTAATAATATTTTGTCTGCATTCCTCGAATGCTATTTACTTTTCCAGATTTCCTGGTTATCGTTGCAATAATTAATGCAACTGCATCCCACCTGTCAGCTGATAACTGGCCGGTCCAGATTCCAGTTCCGAGGAGGAGACGCAATAACCCCGCCCTTAAAAACGAACGTGGAACGAAAACAAAACAGAAGATTATCAAGTGCTTATTGTGTAATAGTTGAGCTCTGCTTCGTCGTTATATATTATATATTATTTCTTTTTTATATTTACAAAAAATGAATAAAGAAGAAATTATTATAGGTAGAATTTTAAATAAAATGAATTATTGTTACGAGCTATATATAATTTCATACAATAATAAGAGGTAAAAAAATATATGTGTGACATTATGTCGTGTTGTAACAACGAAATATTCAATGAAAATTATCTGTTTTGACAGAATTAAAAACAGCATGTACTACCGATTGAGCTAGCCGGGAAAAATACGAAAATAATATTAAATCATCATCATGCAACATGTAATTTGCAACTCCATTAATTCTATAAATAAAAAAGTACAAAAGATAATTCTGAAGAAGAGCACAAACAATGGTCGAAATGTCAAATATGCTTTATTAATCATCATAGATCCAAAATATAAAGAAAAATAATATTGTCTATTCTTGTCTATGTCTATGTCTATGTCTCAACAAACCGCAAGGTTTATGCAGACATGTCCATGTGACATTCTTAAAAATTAACGAACAATCGGAAGCATAAATATATAATATTATATATTTAGCATAAATATATAATAAATATATAAACATTTACTCCTTCAACTATTTTGGAGTAAAATTATTATTTATTATTATAATAATAAAAAATGTACATATATGTGGCAACAATTGATGAATGAACTCATTCGGAAATACGCAGTGATGCAACCTTCTATAGTAAAACGCTGTAACATTAATCCAAATGCAATATTCGCTACTGTGCATATTTTCTGTCCGCGTAGATGAACAAAAGTAAACATTGTTCAATGTAAGTCAATCAATACAATTATTTCATCATTTCTTGTTAAATAAATTAAAAAAAAAAAACGTTAAATAGCATTTCTCGATGCTCCACCGATCAAATGCCGTCATCTTCGGAACTGCGCGCAAATCACAACACATTTTTTATAAATATATACAAACATACGAAAGTTACCGAAAGTACAAACATTATATATTATATAAGTAAAAAGTTTAGATTATACTTAATATACTGTTCAATAAATTGTTCAAAGTTCGTTAAATACGCAGAAGGAATGAATATTCGTAATTGTCTAATAAAGTGTACGTGATGATAACGTATATTGGAACCTTTAGTTTAGACGAGGTTGTTTGGAAAACACGCAATTTTTTCGTCAACACTATTTTTTTTTAAATACATTATATATGTATTGTTTTTAAATACTTTTATTTTATACTCTCAATTTAATATATGAAAATTGGTGTATTTTATAATTACAATATTGTGGATCTATTTACAACTATGAATTAAAAAATATTTGTATATACTGCAATTAATTTAACATACGATATTATACAAATTTTAATGTTGAACAAATCGTATAACAATTTCAGTAAGTTAAATTAAATTAGCTTCTTGTCCGTATTTCATAAGTGAAAGTTGTCAATAAAAATTATTGTTTTACGGATGTAAATTAATGTTCAAGGTTAAACAATATTAAAAAAAAATTTTTTTAAATTACGTTTCGGCCATTAGTCAAAGCCCTCTTCAGAATTTATTAATAACAACATAAAAAATAATGTGAATAAATTATAGAGTTAGTGAAATACAAAAATAGTCCATTGTACAAGTAAAAACAATCCAACAAAAAAGACATCCCTAATACAGCACCGAACCTTATGGCAAAAATAGGCTTTACGGCGGTCATTTTTGTATACACTTATAAGTAAATAACGTTTTGGAAAAATCACTATATTATAACATTTATATATCGTCAGATGTCATAGACAAAACAACAATAAAGGTGTCGATTCAACTAACTAATTATTTTAAACAGCTGGAGTATGGAAACAACCTTATTATATAGTTTCTCTCCAAAATGTTGATATAATTTATTTCGCAGGGTGTGCAAATAAATAAAATACTATAGAAAATATAAATATTATTTATTTATTTAAATAAACAACAATAAAGGTGTCGATTCAATTAAAATTATGTCGATTAACTTAAAAAATCACTTTATAGGTTTGTCAAGTACAATTAAATGAACAATTTTTAGCTTTGATGTCCCATTTCGTCCTGGAATGGCACTTTTTCTTCGCTTCAACTTCAACTATTTACTATATATATAACAAATAATATATCAAGGACAACATATTTTTTATAGTGATGGTATTTCTAGGGGTTGCGAACAATTAATAATACTCCTCAAAGTATATCTTCAAGAAAGATATTTATTTCTTAAAAATAATACACTTTTCACTCCGTTTTTCAGGCCGTTCGTATTTTAAATATCTTGGATATTAAGGCGATTGGAAATTGAAGTATAAAAAAATTCAATTTTAGGTCGAAATATTATTATTAAAAATAGAAGTTCATGCATATATAATAATAACGTCAATATTATTAATCCTTATATAATACAGCCTAAGTGCAACTTAAGTATCCGAGAAATTTTAAATATAAAGTATATATAAGTATATATATTTAATGACATACATAATTTATTGCTCGCCTTTTATTATATTATTTTCATTATACACAGGTTATCAAATCTTAATAATTTTATAAGTATTTTCAATTATTTTGAAAATAGGAAGTGCTGTGGATAATGCTTCGACACAAAAGAACTTTTCCACATACATTTTCGTCAAGGAGTACGAGATAAACGGCACATACTTACACATACTTATATATGTTGATATACTTTAAACCATTGCACTTCGAAAAATGGCAACTTTTCATACTTTATTTATTTATATATTAATATACATATGTATATTATATGATGCAGACATTTTTGTAATTTTGAAAACAAATTTATAATTTTTTTTTTTTTTTTTAATATTCGTTGCATAATGTATACCCTGGTGAATATTCGAATGTATGTGGTGCCCAATAAAATACAGCTCGTGTACAGTTAAACGCTGTTTTAACTGTACACGAGATACAGTAAATATAATTTGGACCAGTGTGTACACTTCCTGTACAGTTCGATTTTTACTAGGGTGTAAACTCTAAGTTATATGTTTGACTATATACGATAATGGAATGATATAGTATCTTTTTATCATTTTGTCAGTCTGGCTTTCAGTGATGTAATCAAAAATATCAAGTTCAAATGATATACATCTGTTATTGTTGCATCTATATATATATATATATATATATATATGTTTATTGTGCAAATAGTTTTATGTGACTGTAATGTCAATGTAAAGTCGATTATTATTATTATTATTATTGTTGTTGTTGTTGAACAAAAAACTGAATAATAAATTATTTATATCCTGTATATATATATATATATATACTTATTGTAAATATTATGAAGTGGACAAATTAATGAAGAAAATTAATGTAATGAAACTTGAGTGGATTTTAACGCAATAAATTTATTGAAGTCAACAATCAACAAAAATCATTGATGCATATATATACCCTTTATATAGATTGTATAACATAGATTCCGACACTTATGTACAATATGCAGACAATATACATGTATATATATATAATATATTATAACTTGATTGAACTACACAATATTACACTATATACTATATTTATATATATATATTAAACTTTTAAAGTAAGGATTTTAATTTCTGACTATAAGGTAAGATGTTTTATTCATTTTTATAATATAATTTTTAACTAATTAATAAATGATTAATTGTTCGAAATAATTCTTAAACTATTTAGATTAATCCCTAACATCACCGAACCTTATGGCTATATTGTTGCTGTGAGATTGACAACCTTATATCTATATCATTACTTATAACCTTATTAAATTTAAATTCAAAGACGAGCGCCCCACCTGAAGGTATATTCCCAATAGCCGCCATCTTTGTATGGTGAAGAGAGAGAGAGAGAGAGAGATGTCGCGAATACTCGCAGCCCTCGCAGCTGATCATTTTAATTTATTGTACATATACATATACATAATTGTAACTCGTATAAAATTGAAAATGTAAATTTGCTAAAACCGTAAAGTCACGAAGATCAGTGAGGGTTTGTTTTATATTAAATTTAACTTAACTTCGAGGAGAGATATACGTACTCTATTAAATTCAACAATACTAATAGGTGCAACCAAAACATACGGCGCTGTCGGTAACCTATCATTAACCTACTTTCGATTTATGTACAATTTTAAAATAAAAAACCTTCATATTCTCGTAAAATCTTTAATTTAAATAATTGTCACGCTTTCCATTTGAACAATACGTCTTTCTAAAATATTACGTAGTAAAAAAAAGACCGATTAGTTGTAAAAAAAATGAAATAATTGATTTTCATCTGACTGGTGTCAAATGGCCATAATAAAGATCATCCGACGTTTTTTTTTTTATCATCGCGAATGTAAACAAAGTAACAACTACAATTGTTGAAAAATAGGCTTTTAAAATATTGTCAGTAAAATGTTTTTACATACTTATAAATCAATAGCGAGTATAATAAACTGATATTCATGATTGGTCAATAGATATAGATATAGATTAATAGAGCACACGAAGAAAAATATTTGTGATTAAAATGCGCAATTAGCACGCATTTAATTAACAAAGTTTTTATCGTAGTTTAGTGTCTGTAAATTATCATTAATCACTTCGACGATGTAAGAGATTTACAATTTATTTATATCTGTGCGAAAAATGGTAACCGGCGGTTGACTAATATTGTGTTATATAGAACATGAGGTTCCTAGTCAGGAAAAATGTCTGGCATGTTTAAAATATAGATTTAAAAATAATCTGTAATTCAGTTTTGATAGAAGGTGGAGTTATATGATTTATGTAATTGTATAGGTAAAGTTGAATTTAGTAATGAGATTTTAAAATAATCCAATATCATTTAAAATGATCTGTACGTGTGTTATTTGGTTAATTATTTATTACAATTTTATTGTTAACGGTTTCTATTTAATAGTGTTACATATGCAGGGTTCCATCCGAAACCTGCATCCGCTTTGTGTGTCAACACAAAGCTATAGCGGCAGAACGCGTTAAATTCATGAACGCAAAGCC
>JAPYZR010003845.1:0-11680 GCA_030522945.1 Trichopria nigra
TTAAAAAATTTGGATTTTTTTTTAAAAAAAAAAAGTTGCCCACACAAAGAGACAAAAATGGGCGAAAAAAGGTTCAAAACCAAAACAATTTTTATCAATTTTTTTCCCCCCCCCCCCCCCCCCCCCACAAGGGACGATAGGCCGGGCTGTAATAATCTCTATGAACATGCCCTTTTGCTTTCGCTGAGTTGGCCTTAGGACCCCCTCTCGTCATATACATATATCTACAGAATTTATAGGGACATTTTGACAAAGAAACTTAATTTCTTATTTTATGAGTACACCTACTTTCCTTACATCATTTTACTCGTAAATTTCAGTTAATATGAGTGTAATTCATTTTCATTAAATGCTTTAAATATTGGACAATGAGTAAACATTTATTTCGCTTAATCTATCAACCCTTTGTGCCACGAATTGTTCTTTTCATTCAATTCACTCAAAATTTGGTACTCGCAGGTTTTCCGGGTCGTTGATTTCGAATCCGTTTTTTTAGATTTTCGAAATTCAAAATGGCTGATCTAATATGGCGGATAATGGGATATTAAAAATTGTATTATCCAGAGATTGAAAACGAATAAATGAATAAAATGCTGAAAAATTCAGATGGAAAATCGGTCGGGAAAAACTAGATGGCTACAAAATTAAAACAGGCCCTGGACAGGGATTTCTAGTAAAAACTAAATAAAGTAAATATCATATATTTTTTAGACAGAATATGTGCTTTTACGGTTAGAAAACTAATCAAGTACATATCTAGTTTCTCTCAATGTAGCCTCGAAATAATCGAGAACATGTAAAACATAACCTCATTTGCTATGTGCATTTAATATTATTGTTTTCGTTCGCTTACATGAGCCTATTGTCTTTTATAAGGTATTACATATAATCTGCTCAAGTAATTGAGGGTTATATTACCCAAGTTACTATATAGAATTTACGTAGCATGATTTGATACGTGACAGGTTAAAATAATATTAGAGGTAAACTGGAGTGGCAGTAGTAATGGCCTAGACTGTAATCTGACTACAATTATTTTTGGTGCGCAAAACTAGACTGATACTGGCTAATCTGGCAATTCTTATTCACATTTTTTTATTATTGTCATTTCCGACAACTGGCACTTGTGTCAGAATCCAAATAGATTATTCCACTGTCCATTTAAAACTGGAAGAATAAAAAATCTTATTGGTATCGCATGAATCAGACATATATATGTATAAGGGAACGTAGAAAGCATACTAAAGGTATCAAAGTTTTACGAACGCATAAAACATAAAAGCTTTTTTATGAATGATAATTGTGGCAGTACTGTTAAGTATTGGCTGAGAAATTTTACCGCGAGATCATACGAACTCTCTCTTACGATTTCATTTGCATTCTTCACCTCCAAAATACAGATTCATGATATCGGATTGAAAAAAATGCAGTTCATGATTTCACGTCATTTCCGTTTTCAGCCGAATAATCAAGAAGAGTTTCTAACCCCCTTTACTACATTATCGTAAGATGGAATCACCAGGGTCTGTTATTAGCGCAATAAAAATCCATCGGTACGGTCCTAGGAGAAAGGGTCCATTCGGCTGATGATAATAACGATCTCGCGTCTCGTTGATGCGTTCGAAGGATTTCCATCGATTCCATGAAAAATCCAGAAGAAGTGCAAGTGCCTACAGCGAATTAGCCATAATTCGATGCGACAGATAATGGCCGGGTATGATCATTGCTTTTACAGAAAGTCGTCGCACGCCGTATACTATACACCCCACTCTCTACTCTTGAGGTTTTTGCCATCAACGGGGGCAATGTCAAGGTGCTATAAGTTCGGTTGCATCTCTGGAAACCGGTCACTCGTCGGGAAGAATCTCCATCTGTTCAAAGCGCTTCATTAGATTTCTCGGACGAGTGATCTCTCCGGAAATTGAAAAAAGTACATTTTTGAAAATTTTAAAAATTTCGCCTTGAAAAAGTATTTTTAAAACTAGCACAAAGCTAAAGACGATGAGTCGCGTCGCGATTTTTATTATCGCGATAGTTTTCGTGAGTGCCGAGGCGAGGGGTAAATATCGGGGGTTGGAATTTTTGGAACCGTGCTCAAGATCAGTGCCCAGGACCGACTTGGAAAAGTGTTTGACGAGGTCTGCGGATAGCTTGACCAAAAATTTAAGACGTGGTTAGTTAAAAATTCAACATCATCTTAAGAAATATTTCAAATTTAACAATATCTCTTTTCATAATTAAGCGTTACAAATATTTCATCCATAATTTTTGATTTTTTTTTTTTTGAAGGTAAAATATTAATGACGTTTAATATATATATAACTAATTATTTTTTATGACATTTCAATAAAAGTTCAAAGTACGATTAATTACGAATTTAGATGTGTAGAGAAAGTACAATGTCATTTTCTTCAACGACTTCGCGGGATTTCTCTCACGTGGCTTAACAATAGAAGTACTTGAAACTACTATTCATCATATCCTATATAGTTATATTATTGTCATAAATTTTTGCTGAATTATATTTTATTATTTCAAAACAGACTTCTGAAAACATGTAAATTTGGTTCAAGCAATCACTCCCATTTTTGTATTGTAATCTTCAAAAACAACAATAGATCAAAAAATTATTTTTTTTTTAATTTTTTATAATATCTTTTATAATTTTTTTTTTTTTTTAATAAACAAATGGCATTATTTTTACTCTAGTGAATTCCAGTGAAATGTTCATCATTGTACCATTGTAAAATTATAGGTTTTTGATTTTTTAATGACTTCCCAATTGCAATTTTGGTCAGTATAATATTAGTACAAATAATCTGATTTCAGATGTTACAATTATGAAAAAAAATTAATTATTTTTTTTTAATGCTTATAATTTATTTATTGTACAACTTTTTTTGAAAACTTTCAAATGAGAACCTTTGTTTACTTCATTTGCATATTATTAATTTCTATGAAATGTTAAAAGAAGTAAAGAAAGAAAAACAGAAAAAAACACAAACAAAAACAGACAAAGAACAAAATTCGTTTGAGAAACAAAGGAAATAGAAACCAACGATTTTATTGTATTATGGCGTGAAAGCATACGATTTAATAACATCATTAATTTCGAACATAAGAGTGAAATGTCACTCATACAAGATATTCCACTCGTTCAAAGATTGTAAATATATAGTTGGAAAGCCCAAGTTTTTGCCAAGTAACAATTAAAAAAAGTGTGAAATCGACATTTAATGTAAATGTCTTATATTTTCCCATAAGTGAAAGTTTATTCTTCTGAATATGCAGAAAGAACGCGAAAATAAATAAATGCAAGTACGAAAATAATTATAAAAATAAATTTCACGATATTGTTGTAGACATTACATTGTTCCTCGTTTAAATTTGAGATTTTTCAAGTTTTTTTTTTTCAAGATAGTACTTGTACTTTTCAAAGAAATTTCCCTTTTGAAAGAGTAGATTTTCATGGAAGATTCTATTTCCACTTCACAAGAAATTAAAAACATGAAATTTTAAGTTACAGTTATTGTTTAACTATCAAATAACGCAGTTTTATGTATTAATTATAATTGTAGTATTAGTTAATAAAATTATTTTTGACCAGGATATCAATATTCCTGAAATTGTTTTAAAATAAACAATGTTTACATCCGTATTGGAAAAGTATTAAAAAAAAAAAATTAAATTTTCAGATAACTAATATTACTACACATTCATACATATGTAATGTTATTGCTTTTTTATAATTAATTGTTATAATTTTTTTTTGTAATATTTATTAAAATTGAATTTGTAATTAAATTAGAAAATACAGAGTTTCATTGACATATATTTTGTTTGTCGTTGATAAGCTACGTCAGTTTCAAACCAGGGAGTTTGAAAACATGAAAAATATTTTTTTTTTAAATTTGCGTCGCGATTTCAATGTAGGAAATGAACCCGCACATACGCTGTGAAAAAAACAGGTTAATAACGGTTCACTTCAATCGTCACCCAGTGTCCCACATTCGTGGCTTATTATGAGGCGCCATGCCTCTAACAGTTATCTTTTCTTCGTAAAAATATGAATCAACTTCGAAAAGGCTCAACGTCAATGTAAACACTTCATAAACTCACTTATTATCGTGTGTACAGATTTGTGTACACTATCCATTATACTTGAGTAGCAATAAGTGAAACATTTATTGTTATTGTTACTTCGTAAGCTACTGTCACACGCTGTTGTCAAACGATTGTATATATGCAAATGCCAATATTTTTAGGTGTTTTCTTCGTTCCACATTCGAGACAAAGGAAAAGAAAGAAGATGATTCTGACAATCAAATATTATTGGAGCTTTTCCTAACTATGACCGGCTGTGATTTGCTTAATTGCTAACGCCAGTCGATTTTGGAAACTATTCTATGGTCTTTAAACTTTTTTTTTTGTTTTTATACTGTCAAAAAATTATTTACGTAAGTTTTGTTTTTAATATCATTTTTTTTTTGCATTTTGACAATTCTCATTTTTTAAGCGTATAGTTTTTCTGTATTGATTAAATTCAATTGGTTTTGGATTTTTATTTAAGCTCTGAAAATACAAATGTAAAGTTAAAAATGAATGAGAAGAAAAACACCGGTAAAAAATAAACACAAACAACACTTGGTTTCAAAAGATATACGAAATATCAAAGTGTTATGTAATCATCTTTATTTCTTTGTGTAAGAATGACGTCATTCTTATGTTAAGAAGTCCCGATACCAGAAAATCATGTTTTGTGACAATCTTGACATTTTTTTTTTTTTTTTTTTTTTTTTAAATCAAATAAGAAAAGTATTTTTGAGCTTTTTATGCCACGATCTGAATGTTTAGAATGACTAATGGAAATGGACCAATCGAAACGCTCAACACACCAGTTGCGCGCAGCAGGTCTATGAGCAAACCTGTCCTCCAACTGTATTAATTGGTCAACATTCATAAATTATTATCGATAAGATTTCCATCATTGGATCAAAGTTTCACAGATAATTTTGGAAAAAGCAAATCTCCTCATGTTATTTTTTTTTAATTGTAATGATTTGATGAATTTTAATATTATGTAAAAGTCTTTAGTGTTGACGAACATTACGATCTGATGAGTTAATGATAAAACAGATGATATTTTAATGATATGTAATTATAATATACAATTACTGTTTTAATATGCAATTAATTCGAAATTAAATTAAACTTCGTAAACGAGTGTACCCTCTTAACGCTGTGCTGTAACTACATTTAGGTCTTCCTATACTTGGGTACACGGAAGTGGAACCAATTATTTTGGATGAGTTGAACATCAAACTCGGCAACGGTCCGGATGGATACAAAGCGCAGTTCACAGGGGTAACGGCCAGAGGAGTTTCCAATCTTAAGGTGACCCGAGTCGATGCGGTACTCCTCGAAGACGAAGTTCAAGTTCGGATCTGGTTGAGCATTCCAAAGATTCAGGCCAATGCGAAATACAGTTCTAGCGGCACTCTGATCTTCGTACAAGCCAGCGGATCGGGAGATTATTGGGGGAAATATAGTTAGTATAAATTTCATATTTTCAACCAATTATCATCACATTTTCAAAATGATTGTGTATTACTTATAGTTCTAAGACCTACACAATTTATCCAATTTTAATTCGATCTCGATATTTTTAAATTCTGCACAAGGGAGATTCAGCATTAATTACTTTTGTATAATTGTGAGGACTTGTATACAATCCTATTTGGAATGTTATTCCTTTAAATTCTATTTAATTAGACATTACAAGTATAATACATCAGACATAACATCATTTAAGTTCATCATTCAACGTTCAGTTTTTAATCGATCACTTTATTCAACTATATTTAAAAGCTTTTATCCCCGAAATAAAATACTGGTTTTTTATATCTAAACATCTTATCTGCATAAATCCCGGTTTGCTGAATACCAGAAGATTTCGATTCTAGCCTGATTCCGTACACGATATAGATATATATATATGTGTGTGTGTGTGTGTGTGTATGTATATGTATGTATGTATGTATATCACTATATTCTGGCTGAAGGGTATTATGTGCATACGTTGGAAGCGTATAATATGCCTCGAAATGTAATATGTAACTTTACTGGTGACGGTATACAGTATATATACAGAGACTGCAGTCATATAGCCAAAGACGGGCGCCTCGAGGTAACCACAGCAACGTACAGTAATGCCGGAAAGTTGCCGTCGTGAAGGAGCACGTTTAATTCGTTATATATTGTCATTCATACATTCACTTTACGGGTGTTTCTTGTCTTGTATTATTATTTACATATTCGAACCTTAAGATTTATAATACAAAGTGCTTATTTTCATTTTGGTTCATTTCAAAATTTATTTTTTGTATATGGCCGAGAAACTGCCATATTAGAGATAAAACCTTTCTAGACCAGTCCGGAAAACAACTATTGGACCCTGAAACTGTCAGTATATCTCAAGAATGGACCTTGAATGCATCGTTAGACAAAATATATTCTATACATATAAATGTATTTATTTGTGTTTAACGGTACATTCAAGGTCCATTCTTGAGTTTCAGGGTCCAATGATTGTTTCCCGGTCGGTCCGGGAAAACTTTTATGTCTAATGCCAGTTTCCCTGTCCGGAATAATACACAATGCAGAATATAAAATGCATTCCAGGCAGTATTGTGATGGTTAGGTTAGGTTAACTTTTAAACGGGTGGTCCAGGGGGTGCAAATACCCCCGGTAAGCATGATACGCTCACTCTCTCCCCGCAGGGCGAGAATAGTATTATGGGATTTCCGGTTGCTTCGCAACGTTTTATGGACTGGACCTTGAAACTACCCTTATATATATATATATCTCTTATGTATGGAGTTTAAGTCGCAATGTTTAACAATGTAAATTGTATTTCATTTTTGTATATGACGAATTATTGTTTTTAATTCAAACGTAGACTATTATAGTGTGTGTAATTTGGCTGATAATTTTTTCGTGAATTCTTATATGTATATATACGAAGAACAAAATAGTCGGCTTTTTAACAACGCATTCGGTGTCTAGTTTTTTTTTATCATGTTAATAATACACATACATACATATATATATATATATATATATATATATATATATAATTATTACCATCGTGCCCGGTTTGATCACTGCTGATTCGCCAACTTTTTAAAAATATTTCAGAAAAATGTGGAAGTTAGAGGAGATTAGGATTATTTTTTTTTCAATGAAATACACAAAATTGTTTAACTTATGATATTTTTCTTAATCAAATAATCAGGTGGATTAGTCATAAGCTTAAACATCTTATTGAAATAATGTATTATCAATTATACAAAAAAAAAAAAAATAAAATGAAAATAAGTTTGATCAAAAGCATAGATAATGTAAATTTTTAAAAATGTTTGTTATAAACTTTGATACGTTACGTTTGTTGTATACTTAAGGACTAATTGGTCCGTCCAATAACAATCATATAAATCAATCTTTTTTTTTAACATTGATAAACTAAATTAAGGTATACGATAAGGCTTCAAGCTATCCATGCATGAGTCGTCATTCCTTAACAATTAACAATTAAAATAAAAACAGAAATTAATTAACTCGTTCACTTTTAGATAACGTCGATGCTAAAGTTTTCATCAGAGCTAAGCCGTACATTCGAAATGACAACGGCACGCCTAACAAATACCTCAAACTTCAAGAACTGAAAATGGATTTCAGAGTTCAGAATCTCACGATGGGCGTTACTAATCCTGACAACTCTAAGAATCTCCTTCGTAAGTATAATTGAATTTCACTCAAAATTACGTTGCTTACGTTAATTGTGAAATCATATTTCGAATAGTTAAGTCTACTTCATTCGCAATTATTTCTGTGGAGTGCCAGTTGGAATTTTGATTCAGTGAGAAACGTGCGCGCAGAATTTCATGCAATTTTGCCGTAATGACTGCATGACATATTCTCCAGTTACACATTTATTAAGGGCATAGTTGGGTGTAACTGGACCAAACATATACAAGTCAATTTCTATTGTCCTTTTCAAGAGTGTCAAAATGTAGACCTTTTCGTTTGCTTAGTTACCAATTAAAGACTTTATAAAAATTCAATTTACCAGGCAAACGAGTTGACTAGTCGATTTTATTTGATCAAATAACATAATACCCTAGTTTTTAGTACTATCAGGTAACTCATTCCCTATATTCAAAGTTTTGTCTGGTAGCTAATTAACTTTTTCCATTAAAGAAGAAAAGCATTTTTGTTAAGAATTTATTTTTAATTAAATAATTCAAGAAATAAGGCGAAGGGCTCATCCAAAATGTCGTTTTTTCATAATATAAAGCCCTGCTGTACTTTCGTAAAGAAGCATTACGCCCGGTAATTGATTAAGAAAATGCCGGTACTTATTGAAATTTAAGTAACGGAAAAACAATTTTAGTTTTTCTTAATCGCCTTTCGCTGCAGTTTCGCAAAGTTCTCGGGCGACAAAGTTTTTGGCCGGCACTTAAGTTTCGTTGGCATCGCATCGAGGCACGAAAGTTGGACTGCTCTTAATTGCCCGCTAAAGTTTCACAATCTGCATTTTCAGATACGATCCTCAACACCTTCATCAACTCCCAGGGTCAAGAACTCTTGAAAGAGATGAAGCCAGACTTGCAGAAGAAACTAATCCAAGTAATGACGTCGTTTGTCGAAAAGCTTTTCGATAAAATACCGTACGACGCGTGGATCACTGATTAAATGAACAATAAATATTTATTTTCTTCGCAAAATGAGCAGATTTAGTTAGGTGTATCTCATTAGACGTAGACGACAACTAATCAGGCCAAATCGAGTGAATGAACGCGATTAGTAGATCTGTATAGTGCGTTCGAGCTGCGGCTACCTATAAGACTTTTTATGCATTTTATTGTAGCATTTAAGACATGAGATTAGATCGATTATGATTTTAATGCGCTATCGCAGTGAAAATGCATTATTATTGTATGTATAAGTATACGTAATGTATTTTATTTACACGTAATGAAATGTTGTTGGAGTAACGTTTTAGTATAAGTTTTGAAAGAATTATTTATGAAAATGTCACAAAAAATTTTTTTTTTGTTTTACTTTGTGAATAACGTTTGCGTTTGATTAACAGATGTGAATAATTGGATAAGAAAAAGTGAACGATCGATATAACTGTAAGAATTGTCGAAAATCGTTGATGTTTATTAATGTAATATTTATTGGTTATGTCAAATTGCCGTTATCCGAATCATTGATAACTGATAATAAACGCGGAATGACTGAATGAATAAATATAACAACGTGATATTAAAATTTAGTAAATCGTTTTGCATTCATTTTTATGCCCACTTTTAATATACTTGGTGAGTTGATTCACATTAATATTATAATCAGCATTGTCAAAACGTTATATTTAACAAACAGGAATGATAAACACGAATTTACGAAAAGATGAAAGGTTTACTGCTGATGTATTTTAATTTTATCATAAAGATATAAGTAATTATGCCCTTGGGTTTTTTCGGTTGATCAAATTTACGTGCAATGTAAACATTGTAAAACACTGAAATTAATTGTTTTAAGAACATTTTTGTGCATTACAGTTTTGGGTATTATTATCTATGAAGAAAAGAAAGTTATAAAATACAAAATTTAATTAAATATTCCATGTCATAACTGTAGAAGTGGCATATGCACCTCTAATAGCTACAGTATATAGTCCCAGCTAGCACGAATTATACAATGATGTCAAAAAGCCGTCAAAATGTTGGTGAAGTATCGAAATGAAGGCATTTTGACGTCATTTTGCAGTTCATGTTTGTCAGAGGACGATGGTTTCAATCTATTTCAGATTTTTTAATTTACTTTTCATGAATTACTACAATTAATTCACTACTTCAATTATTAACTTCAACCTCACGAATATTAAGGTTATTAAGAGCGTTCAAAAGTAAAAAAGTTATACCGACCTAACCTATACTAAGTGAAAAATGGCAAATTAAAAATTATCGAAACGTTTTTTAAAAATTTGGACTTTGGTACTGTAATTCTACACGGTATATATGATCCCTCAAAAATATACCACTGAAATCAGTCGAAAATTGAACGAGACATTTTGTAAATGAAACAAAAATAAAATTTTATTTTTCTGTATTTCCAATGGTTCTTTTGTTCAATTTCCATTCAACGTCGCCGATAATTTTTTAAGAATCGTACAAGTATTATGTAAAATTACAGTATACTAGAGTTCCAGCAGTAATCGTTCTACTTTAGACCCCCATAAGCGGAATTTGGTCGAGACTGTCAAAAATTATTTTCGCATTTTTTTGAACACCATTATAGGCTTTGAAAGAAGCAATTGTAATCTTTAATTTTTTTTTTACTTTTGTATCTCTGTGTTTTGTACGAAATTTTTCAATGAATACATCTCGTCATTTGTGATGTATTTCGAATTTCGAAATAATAAATCATCATATGAAAAAAATAATGTTCATAATTGGAAAGTAATTATGTAATAGGTTATGTCTAACATGTTTTTATTACGTAATTAAAATTTTTTCGTATATAATTATTGGGTCTTATGTTTGCGTACACAATTAAAATACAGCTTTTTTCCCAACATTTGGGCAGTACTTCCTATATATATTTTAAATAGTTTTTATATTTTTTGAACATGAAAGTTGCGTTAAATTTACGTACATTTTTGTTTAATTTTTTTGTTTAATTTTTATTTAAGCTGTGTTTTTTGTATTTTTATAAAATTTTTATACATTTTATGGATATTTTGAACCTATACACTTTTAAACCAATATATTCGCCTAACAATTAGTTTTAATCTCAGACAAATGAATATAATTTCTACCATGGAGTGCGTTGAAGTTAATTTAATGAAATATTCAACATTTCTTAATTTTTATTTAATAAACAAGAATTTAAGAGAAATAATTAATATACTTCCTTAGAAATAAATCTTAGGGGTGTGTTTATTTAAATAATTGCACATTACACGATAAAAAAATTGCTGAGATATATTTATTAAATTTATGAAATGAATTAATAGTTGTGATGATGATCGGTAAAGGAAAAAGAATACAAACGTCAAGTTTATTTTGTGTTGCCGATTGTTTCTAATATATATTTTAATACCTTATTAAACATACATATTATATATTATCTATTATACATACACAAATGGGTAGTTTAATTCATTTTTCGTCAAGAAAAAAATTTGAAAAAAGAAACGAGGGCTAGAATAAAAACTGATAATTTTATTTTGTTTTTTATTGTCCCTAACATAAAAAGTTACTCAACCAAGCGAGGTCCCTCGAAGAATTTATTGGACAAATAAAATTTTTGTAGGGTTAGGTACAGCTAAAATTACACATTAAAATGTATATCTATCAACGGCGTCGTATGATACGACGATGTAACAATAAAATATGGACAGCTATATAAAAGGTGCATGTAACTCGAGATAGTACTATGACGGTGATAATAAATTAGAAAGTAGAGTAACAAGAGTCTCATATAGAGGCTGATAACTCTACTTTTTTTTGTATATCTTTCCCAGCAAACAATCACAGAAGTTATGTCACAATTATGTAACAGTTACATTAAAATGTCGCCTCAAAATTGGCACAGTTACATAACAGTGAT